>JAABOM020059415.1:0-12846 GCA_011800125.2 Solanum clarkiae
GAATTTATCAAGAGTTTCTGATTTTTCTTTAAGGATATATACCCAACTTTTTCTACTAAAATCATCAATAAAAGTTAAGTAATACCTGTTTCCTCCCAGTGATGGTATATCAAATGGACCAGCTAAATCCGAGTGCACGATCTCGAGCGGTTTTCTAGCTCTTCTAGATTTTCCAACTTCAAAACTTTGTCTGTGTTGTTTCCCTTTGATGCAGGATTCATACAGATGATCTGGTGGATTTATTTTTGGCAATCCATTCACCATATTTTCTTTTGCCAACAGCTTCAGGCTAGAATATCCAAGATGCCCATACCTCAAGCGCCAAAGCCATGAGTCATTTTTTATAGATGTCTTCGTGCACTTCACTTCCCCAGACTCGATGTCGATGGTAAAGAGACGATTCCATGTCATATCAACCTTGGAAACGATCTCTCCATTTTTGTTTCTCAAGGTTAGTGAACAATCCTTTATGTCCACCTCATATCCCAGTTCATTGAGTTGGCCAAGACTGATGATGTTGCTTTTCAAAGCTGGTACATAATAGACATCAGCTATGTACTTGTTTTCTCCGTTCTTCTGAGTAATCATAACTTTGCCTTTGCCTTTGACATCGGCATGTGAATCGTCTCCAAAAGTTACACGCCCGTTGACAGATTCATCCAGATCAACGAACAATTCCTTCCGACCACACGTGATTACTAGCACAATTATCAAGGTACCAAATATTTCTCTTGGATCCTTGATCTCCTTTGTATGTGAGGAATATGCGAGATTCCTCATTTTCATTTTCAACAACTGCTACATGACTTCTTTCTTCTTGTCTAGGAGCCGATCTACACTCATAGTTATAGTGACCATATTTATCACAATTATAGCACTGTACCTGAGATTTAAATCTTTGTTGAGATCCACCTCTGCCTCGGCTTCTGCCTCAAGCTCCTCATCCTCGATTTGCTCTATGAGAATCTTCATTTGCTTGTCCTCTATCATATAATTGATAACCTCGTCCACGTTGTCTGCGACCTCCTCTATTGTCGCCTCTATATCCTTCACGATATCCTCCACGATTGTTTGAGCTTTGTCCTGAGCTGCTGCTCGTGCCGCCTTCAGTTAAGGATAACTTGCTTTGCAAGGCTTTATCCAAACTTTCAGAATCATCATACTTCTTCATCTTTTGCTCATGGGCTTGAAGAGAACCCCCAAGTTCATCAAAGGAGATTTCTGACAAATCCTTTGATTCTTTATTAGCAGCAACTACATAGTTGAATTTGCGTGTTAGTGACCGCAAAATCTTTTCCATCACTCGAACATCATCGAGCGGTTCTTTGTTTCTCTTCATCTCGTTTGTCACCGATTTTACTCGGGTGACATACTCATCAACTGATTCAGACATTTTCATTTTTAACGTCTCAAATTCAGCTCTAAGGGTTTGCAAGCGTACCCGTCTAGCTTTCTCTGCTCCTTGAAGAGATTTTTGCAGAATCTCTCATGCCTCTTTTGATGTCGTGGCGTCAGCAATTTTTTCAAAGGTTGATTCATCAACACTTTGATGAATTGCATTCAGCGCCTTCTTATCTCTTACTCGATTTTTCCACAATACTTCTTTTTTCTCATTTAACAAAGCTGCCTCAGCTTTTGCATCTTCTGGCATTTCATAACCAGCTTCAAAAATATCCCAACAATCAATTGCTCCAAGTAACACTTGCATCTGGGTGCTCCAATTCCCATAATTTGACTTTGTCAATTTAGGCACTTGTAGCTGGAACATATTTGACATCGTGATGCTTACACGAACTAGGCTCTGATACCACTTGGTGGAGGGGTAGTGGACCAAACATAGTATTTTATTATACAAGGAACAATATATTACAACTCACTTGTTTAGAAGATAAACTCTCAAATCTTTTCTTTTCTCAATTAGTGTTGCGGCACTTCTACTACTTTTTTTTTTAGAGCTTCTGCTTTTTCCTCTTCTACAACATATTAGCTATATACATAAATATTCATAGGCTTAGCTAACCGGCTACAAGTACTCTAGGACTTTCTTGAATTTGTTTTTCACCGTCATAGTCTTTCTAAATGAGCACCATGTGATGGTAGCCTTTATTGACTTTTCTTTCACCACCATAACCATTTTCAAAGGGAGACTATTTGTTTTCAAACTTTGCTGCAAATCCTTTTTGATAATATTTCCACCTTATGTTAATTAGCTTAATAGCTAAGTTTTCCATATGCAACAATTTTTTACTACTTTATTTGGTTTGAATTTTAACAAGAAAGACAGGAAATGATGTCTAAAGAATAGGCGTTAAATAGTTAAAACCATATACAGAATTAGTTCAGTAAGAGACATTCAATTTGAAATTTCTATGCACCAAAGAGGAAACTTTGACAACCAAGTTAAAAAAGAGAGTATCTGGTAGCTTGGTTTATAATTCAACAGAAGAGGCAAATAGGAATAGCAATGACCGATATAACTGAACCAATATGGGCTTCTTCAAATCAAAATATAATATGGGCTACTTAAAGATTGATTTTCAATCAAAAACAAAACTAGACAGATTCTGGAAGACTCAAAACACAAAACTAAATGGAAGACAAAGACTTCTGAACGACCATGATTGATTCTAGAAATTGAAATCAAATGAAAGACAAGGCAATTACTCATCTTACATGCAGCAGTGAATGGAGCTTTGAGGCCTTAAATCTACCCTCAAACGTCCGAGACTATAGGCTAGCTCACATTCCAGCAGTGCCGGATCCAAGATTCGACTGTCATGGGTGCTCACATTGGCGTGCCAAGGATTTCTAAGGAGCGTCACTATTTGAAATGAAAAATAATAAATAAAATAATGTGAAATCAATTTTTTTTAAATAAAGGATTAAATATAAATAAAATAAATTTATGTTCACTACTATACCCTTTTTAAGAAAATTATTAGAAAAATTAAGTGGTGTTTTTTTAAAAAATATATTCAAAATATCCTCTTAAAATAGTAATATTACTAAACATTTATAAACCTATGAGATGGTGAATGTAGAACTTCAAATGTAACTTAAAAATTAAAATTTATAAAAATTGACAACTTCTAGGTTTAAACACACAACCTTGACCATGAAACTAACGAACAAAACTAAGTTAAAAGTATTTGTGTGTCAAGGATTTTCACTTTATTAAATATATCCTTTGTATATTTTTTTTGCCTTTAACTATATAGATATATTTAATGAATTTTTCAGACGAAATAATGTTACGTGACATTCCTTGAGCCTTCTTAGATTCGTCCCTGGTGCTCAGATACTTGCCAAGAAGGATTTCTTTCTAAAAGCTTACTGCTAATATTTTTATAATTTAGCTAGTAAATGAATTAACAAAATACTAATACTTACTAAAAATAGAGAAGTGGAGGAACAATAAATTGAAAATGCAAAAAAGTAAACAAATAACAGTGAAAAGGTAAGAAAAGGAAGAGCAAAAATGAAAAGAAGAGTAAAAATGTAATAAAAAACTGCAAGGTGCCCTTCTTTAATTGAAAAAATAAATTGCTTCTAACGAGATTCGAACATTCAACATAAATGGTCAACATGCACTTTCACTTCAGCGTGATAACCAAACCACCTACCGGAACTATCGTTCAATGGGTGCTCAGGTGACTCTTATATCAATTTTTCAATATTCTCTATATACATTTAAAACTTTTTCGTCGAAGTTAATGGGTGCCAAGCACCAAATACTTTGTATGTGGGTACGCCCTTGCCTTCCTGTCCACACCCTCCATAGAATGATGAGAACAAGATTTTCAGTTAAGAGCAGGCTGCTAAAGCGAATCCAAAATAATAATTTTAGAATGAGATTTGTGGATTAAAAAATTGATTCTCTGAGCCTCCTAGAATGAATGCCAAATGCCAATATTTATAGACAATGTGTTAAGACAATATTGATAGACAATGTGTTAGAGTCATTTGAATTCAGGTGATTCTTTTACCTCTAATAGAGACAACACAATGAGAGATTGGGAGAGACATAGAAACAATCCAAATATTGGCCAGAAGAATGTGTTAAATGAAAAAATGGCTTTCAAGGGAAAAATTTAAAATCAATTTTTTGGAAAAATAAAAGAAAACAGATGCTATTTAATTTTTTAAATAAATTAAGAAAACTTTTGAAAGAATTTTAAGGCCCTAACAGAAAAAGTCTCAAAATTTCAGAGAAATGGATAACGGTTCAATTTTCATTTTTGAGAAGAAATTAATCACTAAAAAATGGCCTCTAACTCGTAGTTGACCGGCGATTTGAACTCATTTGAATAACTTTGAAAAAATTTGACTAAGTTTGAAAAATAATTATTTTTGAAAGAAATTGACTAAGTTTGAAAAATTAACTAATTTTTAAAAAATTGGCTAAGTTTGAAAAAATGACTAACACTTGAATTATTTTTGAGAGGATTTTACCAAAATCTAATTTGTGAAAACAATTCTAAATCCAAATTAATGTTAGACATGCCGGGGAAAATAATTAGATTAAAAAAATAAAATTAATATTAGCATCCAAATGAATACAAATAAATACATAAATAATATAAAAAGAAAAGAGTTGAAGAGTTTTGGGCTTTTATGCCTTAATTTCATCAAGATGGACTGCTGCAGGTTTTGGGCTTTTAAGCCTCAATCTTCTCCTGCATCGTGCCACTGTATATACACTGTATATTAGCTTATACACTAGCTTTCGGCCCTCAAACTCTTGAATATCGGGATCCTCAAACTGTAAACCAGCTTCCCAAGACCTAGCCCCAAGAAATGCAAGGTAGGAGTTCCGAAAGAATTGGATGGACGCATAGAGCAAAAGAGAATAGATTGGGGATCCGACAAAGTTTTTTAAAGCTACAACTAAAATGCGTCTAGTATAACAAGTAGCAAGTCTAGCACATTATATTTAAAGCAACACAAAAACTCATTACCTTTGGAATTAAGAATCAACACATAGAAGACTCATTATCTTTGAAACGAAAAGTCATATGAAGCTCATTAACTTGAGACTAAGAGCCAACACATGAACCTTTTATCTTTGAAACAAAAAATCAGCATATAAACCCATCAACTTGAAACATTTAAAAATAAAATAAAATAAAATAAAAAAATAAAAACACACAAAGTCATTATCTTTGAAACCAAGAATCAACACATAAAACTCATTAACTTAAGAATCAATCCATTAACTCATTAACTTGAAACTAAAAATTAACACATAGACCCATATCTTAGAGACTAAAATCAACATACGAAACTCATTAACTTAAGAATCAACTCATAAACTTATTAACTTGAAACTAAAAATTAACACAGAGACCCATATCTTGGAAACTAAAATCAACATATAAAACTTCTTAAACTTGAAACTAAAACAAATAAATAAAAACCATTAAGGTGTGACAAAACAAGATCATTTTAGTATGTAGCAGGATGGATATATTTTTTTTTAAAAAAAAAAACCTTTAGTTCAAACCAAAAATGAGTCAGCTAAAACTTCTGGCAATGATTTTCATCTAAGTCATGGCAAAGAGGAGCCGAAAACATTTGAGTTGCAAGCCACTTAACCGTTTACTAGAGATTTTGAGTAGAGGCTAAGACAAAACTTATCAAATCTCATCCAAACTCTCCACACAGAACTGGGAAAAAATCATCAAGAACGTACGCATGCAGTGGACCAAGGACACAATTAGCAAATGGGAATTTCAACCAAAATCTATGACTTATGGACTAATTTTGATAATAGGGCACAACAATGTTCAACACCTTCTCTGGACTACAATGACTTGGAACTAAAATAATATCTCAAGAAATAATGTTTCAGCCATAACTACCAACAGGTTCACATACTAAGACTATAATAAACCTCAAATAGATCAGCCATTCAGCCATTGTGTTTCAGAATATGTCTCAAGCTATTCAGGACAGTGACAAGTCAAATGAAGAGATTCGTAATGCTCTATGGCTATTGTCCAAAGCGGTGATAACTCAACTCAATCAACAAGTGGGTGCTCCCGAGACTTCAAGGGATAAGGGAAATAAGAGGGAGGCTAAGAGGGCCCAAGTTGGTGGTGCCTCATCTTCTACTACTCCACCAGTGCCCAAGTACCACAAGAAGAGGATCAATTTCATCAATTGTCATGGGTGTGGCAAGGATCATCAAGGGAAGTGTTTGGCGGGAGTTCAGGGTTGTTTCAAGTATGGTGGTGTTAGGTGTGAGATGAGGAATTGCCACATGGGCTCCAAGGAATAGGGAAGGATAGTCCAACTTGAAGATAGGCTTCCATATGCTAAGCCCGCTGGCTATGGTGGAAGGACCCATCCTAGGTGCCCAAAATGTGGGAGAAATCATGACGGAATATGTAGGAGAAACACGGGTGTATGCTATGGGTGTGGCAAGATGGAAACAAGATTTTTAATTGCCCATTTCTTTAAAGGAAAGGCAAGGGTATTGGTGTGCAAATGTCCCCCCACATGCCAAAAGTATGGGAAATGCCATGGTGGTCCGTGTTTAAAGAAGTTTAATGCTTGCTTTGGTTGTGAGGAATTTGGTCACCACATTAGTGGTTGTCCTCATGCTCAACGTGATGGTAGAGGTGGTGGTCCTCAAGGCAAAGGTGTTGATGTTCAAGTTTCCCCCATGAGTCACAACTGTAGAGAGTAATATTCGATAGATTGTGTGGGCAGTTCGAGTCCATGTTTCGAGTATGGTGAAAAAGAATCATGAGTCGGGGCATTGTCCATGGGTTACTAAGGATTATGGAGCTGACCATCGACGTTTCCAACCGCACCTCTCTAGGGGATCACTACACTTGGCATGGTGCTCTACAGGTATGTCAAAAAAATTTTATGTTGATGTGTATGCTTTGATTGATCCGGGTGCTACTTTTTCATTTGTTACTCCTTTTGTTGCCAAAAGTTTCATGTTGAACCCAAATTGTTGTGTGAGCCATAAGAGGTGTCTACTTCCGTTGGTGCATCTATTATTGCTAGAAATCTCTATAGAAATTATCTCATTTGTATTTTGCATAAAAATTTGCCTTGTGATTATTCTTGGGATGGATTGGTTGCATACATACTATGCTTCTATCAATTGTAGAACTCATAGGATCAAATTCCAATTCTCAAATGAACGTGTTCTTGAGTAAGAGTCATGATGTGGTGGTCAAGGGTAGATTCATTTTTTGCATTAAAGTCCATAAGTTGATTTCTAAGGGGTGTCTTTATCATCTTGCGAGGGTTAGGGATGTTGAGTCCAAGGTTCTTCCTGCAGAGACGGTTTCAGTGGTTAATGAGTTCCTTGATGTCTTTCCTTGTGAACTTCCCAGTGTCATTTGTGTAAAAGAAGGATAGTTTCTTTAGAATGTGTAATATTACTGGCTATCTAATGGGTCTTATGAATAGGGTTTTAAACTTGACCTTGATTTGTTTGTGGTGGCCTTCATTGATGATATTTTAATCTTTTCCCATAGTGAGGAGGGATATATGAGTCATTTGAGGGTAGTGCTACAAAATGAGGAAAGAGAAGTTGGATGCTAGGTATGAGGAGTGTGAGTTTTGGTGGCAAGAGGTTACCTTTCTAGATTATGTAGTGTCGAGGAATGATATTGAGGTGATCCTAAAAAGACGAAAGTGATTAGAAATTGGCCTAGACCTTGACTCCATCGGATATTATAAGATTCTTGGGCTTAGCAGGTTATTACTAGAGGTTGGTGAACGGGTTCTCTATTATTACTTCTCCTACGACTAAGTTAACTCAACAGAAGGTTAAATTTGTGTGGGCCGATGAGTATGAAAAGAGTTTCTAAACCTTGAAAGATAAGCTTGTGTCGTTCCTATCTTGTCTCTATCAAAAAGGTTTTTGGAAGGATTTGTTGTGAATTGTGCTGCCTCAAGAATTGGATTGGGTTGTATTTTCATACAAATTGGTAAGGTGATAGCTTATACTTCTAGACAACTTAAGGTGCATAAAAAGAATTATCCTACACATGATCTTGAATGGGTTGTCGTGGTATTTACTTTGAAAATTTGGTGTCATTTTTTATATGGGGTGCATGTTGATGTGTTTACCGATCATAAGAGTCTTCAATGTGTTCACCCAAAAATATCTCAACTTGAGGCAATGCAGGTAGAAATAGATTCTTAAGGATTACGATATGAGTGTGCATTATCATCCCAGTAAGGCTAATATTGTGGCCGATGCTTTAAGTAAGGTGTCTATGGGTAGCTTAACACATGTTGGTGATGGTGACAAAGAGGTGGCTAGAGAGGTTGATTGGTTGGCTAGATTGGAGGTAAGGTTAGAAGAGGTTGACAATGATGGTGTAGTGGTGGTTGATGGTTCCAAATATTCATTAGTTGAGGAGGTAAAGGCAAAGAAAGATCTTGACCCCACCTTGTTAGAGTCGAAGACCTTGGTAGGAGATGGCAAGGTGGAGGTTTTCTCCAAAATGGTAGATGGTGCCCTTAGATACCAAGTTAGGTTGTGTGTGCCTAATATTGAGGACTTGAGGAGGTCGAGTCTTGACGAGGCTCAAAATTCTTCGTATTCTATTTATCCCGATCCCACAAAGATGTATAGAGATTTGAGGGATGCATTTTAGTGGGATGGTATCAAGAAAGACATTACTATGTTTTTGTTCAGTCGCCATAATTGCAAACAAGTGAAAGCCGAGCATCAAAGGCTGGGTGGCCTAGCCCAAAGTATGGAGATTCCTACTTGGAATTAGGAGGAAGCTAGCGTGGACTTCATGGTTGGGACAATCATTTTCTATCTATTGCATTTTCTTATGAATATAGCTATCACGCAAGCCTTGGTAAGGCTTCTTTTGAGGCCCTTTATGGTAGATGTTGTAGATCATCGGTTGAGTGGTTTGAAGTGGGAGAGACGGCTTTTTTGGGTCTGGAGTTGGTTGTGGAGGCCTTAGAGAGAGTGAAGTCGATAAGAGAGAGGTTGAAAACAACCCAAAGTCATCAAAAGTCCTATGACGATGTGAGCAGAAGGGATCTTGAATTTAAGGTTGGTGATTAGGTCTCTTTGAAAGTTTCACTATGAAGGGTGTGGTTCATTTTGGTAAAAAGGGTAAATTGAGTCCAAGATTTGTGAGTGCTTATAGGGTGTTAAGGAAGACTGGTAAGGTGGCCAATGAGTTGGAGTTGCTTAGTGAAATAGACTTGGTTCATCCAGTCTTCGATGTGTCTATGTTAAGGAAGTGTATGGGTGACCCAAATGTTATTGTACCATTGGATGTAGTGGGTGTTGTTGAAGACGACTTGACTTATGAAGAGATTCTAGTCAAAATTTTGTATAGATAAGTGAAGAAGTTGAGAAACAAGGATGTAGCTTCCGTTAACGTCCTTTGGAGGAATCAACAAGTTGAGAGTGCTACATGGGAAGCTGAGGCAGACCTGCTAAATTGATATCCCTATCTCTTTCAATCTACTCAAACCTAAAGTACTAATTTAAGTCCCCTATGTGATTTCAAGTCTTAAGTTTTAGCCCTCATGTCATTTGCATAAATTCATGTGTAAATTGACAAGTTCATGGTGATTTTGACACTTATATTGATATTTTTGAAAATGATATTTAAGTGCATTGTTGCATTCTTAAGTGGGCTGAAATTATCTTGCTTACTTCTCTTATATATGTTTCTTTTACATTCAGGGACAAATGTTCCCAAGGAGAAGATATTGAAACGACCCCGAAAAGTGCCCGAAATTGTGCCTCGAAAGTGCTCATAATTGTAATTTCCTTATATCTCAAAATCCATGCGTAATATTAAAATTTCGACTTCATATTCTTGATCAAGGGGTAAAATTGAGTGGAAAATGGGTCTAACCTCGATTTTAGAGCAACCATAGCAAAATATAATTTTTTCAAGTTTGCGCAAAACGGTGGGGGTAACGATGGTACCGCGGCGCGGACCCATCGCGGACCTATGTATTTTATTGTCAGTTTTGTCACTTCGGTCCAAGGCTTTGGGGTGTTGGGCCTAAGTCTTCCTATGCTTAAAAATACCTATACTTAGTCATTTTTCAACCCCATATCATATAAGACATTCCCCAAAACTCTCTCTAATACTTAGACAAATATTTCACCCAAATTCTAGTGTCCCAATCTCATTCCAGATCTAAGGATTTCATTCAAGTTTCAAGTCCTCAATCAAATCTTCATCAAGGAAATCTCCAAAGTTGAGGTATGTGAGTTTCAATCATTGGGTCCTTTCACCCATGGTGCCTAACATTACCTTTTTTTTTTTTACATAAATTGTAGGTTTCAAAGTTGATTTACTCATGGGTCATACTTATTATGAATCTGACTATGAACTATGTTGGGGTTTCATAAAAGTGTGACTGCTTAAGTATGTTTTGAGCTACGAATCTATGATCTATTTTGAGATTTGATGTAGGGTTTCAATGTATATTGCATAAGGGTATTACCAAGTGTTAGTGAGTTGATTTACTTCAAGTTTTCTTGCATAATTTCACTCTTGAATTGCATGGTTTTATACTAGCATTACACACTCTCCAAGTGTTTAATAAAATGTCCGGTTAATGTATCTTGAGTTATTGAAAGCCTAATGTATGGTATATGAGTTAAGTGACTTTACGATGATGAAAGTATTGCATAAATGTGTTGATTTCATGAAATGTATCTATAGTATTGCAAGTTGACCATACCAAAGATGAGGGGTATGTACCTCATCCACCTTGTCGGGTAGTGGTAATCCCGTACTACCATAGATGAGGGGTATATACCTCATCCACCTTGTCGGGTGGTGGCAATCTCGTACCACCATAGATGAGGGGTATGTACCTCATCCACCTTGTCGAGTAGTGGCAATCCTATACTACCAAAGATGACGGGTATATACCTCATCCACCTTGTCGGGTTGTGGCAATCTCGTACTACCAAAGATGAGGGGTAGACACCTCATGCACCTTCTAAGAGGGTGGCATGCCTTGGATTCTAAGTACTAAGTTGCTTGGTCTATGATGATGGTCTCTTCCTGCACATGTAATATATTCTATATAAGAATATTTTACTTCAACCACCATTCACGCATTACATATTGGTATTATGCTCATCCGTCGCCTATATTTATGCATTTTGCTTATGTTGCCAATCTCTTGTTGCATTGCATCCCACATACTTAGTACATTCAAACGTATTAATGCATACTATATGCCTACATGATGTTATCATGTAGGAACCGGAGCTCCACTTAATCATCTTCCTCCTCCACGTGGCTAGTACGATTTCTCTCAAAGCAAGTTGGTGAATCCTCAGCTCCGAGGACATACTTCCCTTGATTTATTCTATGTCTTGAATCTTCTTATTTTGGAAAACTTATGACTATGAGGGTGAGTCAGGAGATTATCTTGGCCTTCGCTTCTATCTATATATTAGAGGTGTTGTTGGAACCTTATGATATGTTAATGCTATACTATTGGCTTGTTATGTTTGTATGGTATCAAAGACATCCCTTAGCCCCGTATTTCCCCTTTTTCTATCTATTGTTGTTGTTTCATTGCTTACGCAACCAAGGATATGTAACAATATGCTAAGAGGCTTGTCTGGGGTCCCCTCGGGTTTCCCATTTATTGTGTCACGTCTAGGCCCTAGATTTGGATCATGAAACTTTTTGCGTGAACATCAACTATGGATCGTGGTGCTATTTATAATCCATAGAACCCCTTTCATACTTTCTCATTTTGTTTGAAAATAATTCTAAGTCCTGATGGGTTCTACACCAAGGTCTACGGGTCACATAACCTTTTATGAGTCATCTTGCTAATTCATAACAACAGTTTTGTAAGTTGTAGATTCCTGGACCCTTTCTATGTACAATTTCCATTGGACGTAGTTCTATTGATGTCTTATAAACTTTAGGCATAAAACCCATATTGATCCAAAAATTTTGCCAAGTTCCAGATGTCATCCACGATCACTATCTATGACCCATAGTTGCATCTACTATCCTTAGATGTGACTAACAACAAGTTTTCAACATTTTTTAATTTATTCCAACTTTTTAACTTCTGGGATATTACAAGTATGATGGTAACTCAACCTAGCAGATTGGAGATTCCAAGAGCTAGGTTCAAGGAGATTAAACAAATTGTGTTTGATATTCCAATATTGTCAAATATTCTAGCTCATTCTTATGATGAAGACAATGTTTCATGATCAAGGATAAAGCTCATATTGAAGCTCGTTCAGAAAATGAATGTCGCGGAGATGAGGATGTTAAGATGGATGTGCGGCCACACCAGGAGTGACAAGGTTAGGAACGAGGCGATTCGTGAGAAACTAGAGGTGGCCCCAGTGGGCGAAAAGATGAGGGAAGCGAGACTGCGGTGGTTCGAACATGTGCAGAGAAGGAGTATCGACGCTTCGGTTAGGAGGTGTGAGAGGTTGGAGGTGGAAGCTATTCGGAGAGGTAGAGGTAGACCAAAGAAGTACTGGGGAGAGGTGATCAGGCAAGACATGGCAAAACTCAACCTTACGGAGGATATGACCTTAGATAGAAATGAGTGGAGATCGCGAATTAGGGTTGCAGGCTAATCTTTTTCTTTCTTTCTCCTGTCCCTTATTCTCCTACTTAGTATGAGTATTGGTAATTTCTTACAGTTATTATTCATTCTATTTTCATTGTCTGACCGATATGTGGTAAGTTTATCATATTTCATATTGTCATATTGTCATGTGTTATTTATTTATTTATTTATTTATATGTTGTTATTTATCGCTAGTCGCACCTACTGTCCCCCTCCCTTTACTTGCATTTCTTATTTTTCACATACTCTACTTTTTCT
>JAABOM020059416.1:0-12846 GCA_011800125.2 Solanum clarkiae
TCCCATGAATCTAGTACACCCCCAACCTAACCAAATGAGGCTTGAAACATGGATATATAAGAGCATAAAGTTACAGGATGTAACAATTTTTCATATCAAAAACGCAAACCACAAAACCCTTTTTGTGGCACATCAACTGGACGATGGTCCGCTATGCTTTCGGCTAGTTACACATTCCCCAACTTAATCCTCTAATGTACTATCCTTTGTCTAAGGACTGTAGTTCCTTTCATGGGTCGTGGACACCCTTTCATACACTATCTACCAAACATCAAATTTTACCAGGCCCTTTCCCCTGTCTTTGAGGCCTATCTATGACTCATAATCCCAATCACGAGCCATAAATAGGCTCGTACAACACTGCATCAAATTATAATTTCACATTCTTTTCGGATTCTGACTTTTTAGCATGTGGGTCCTTATAAACACTTGAACTTTCGGGGTTACTTTAAGCCCCTTATCAGTAACCTACAATCATTTACTCTCATTAACACTTATATTATTTGAGATCAAGCATTAAAGAGGAGAAAAGGGCTAGGGTTCAAGTGTTCAACTTACCTTCTTCGAATTTCAACTGTAACATACAAATTCTAGGTATATAACGCTATCATATTGTTAGACTAAGTTCGTCAACATACCCAGTATCTAAATTTATCGTAGTTGAGTTTCACCCTAATATTCAAGATGCGTTCTTAAGTCATTTAATCCTTCCTTGAGTTACTAAATTGCGTATTGACGGTGTTCCTGGGTTGAATAGATGTTTGAGATGTGTATTCATGCATTCATTCACATGAGCACTAATTGAGTTGATGTTCATGATGTTCCCATGCACAAATTGATGTTGAGATAAATGATGTTTCATACATAAATAAAAAATTATCTTTAATTTGAGATGATACATATTTTAATGAGTTCTGAAAAAAATAAGTATAAAAGGTAAAATAACATTTTGAGCAAGATATTTCACCGAAGATGTAAATAATTTTTAAAATATAATGATTGATGAAAGATGAAGATGAAGATGATGATGATGATGATGTTTTGAGATGAGTTGACGCTTTTAAATTTAAGTCCAATGAGACTAGATAAGATGATCATATGAGCATATGTTTATGGAGTAGTATTAAGCATCGAATTTGGTAAGAATTTTAACTCAATCCCTACTATATAGTCAATGTAAGATAGAGACCATGTCTCTCTTGTCCCAAAGGGAGGACTTTGATGATTGGATCCATAGATGTTGACTTCCTTTACCAAGGCAAGGTACGGAATAATATGGCAATAAGATCATCACGATGTATCATCATTCTCTCATAAATGATGGTTATTGGTTAGATAAAATTTCTAATGAGTAAATATGCTATTTTATTGAGTTGCATATTCATACTCATAACTGTTGACAATACTATTTTATTTTCAAAATTGCATATCAATATCATACTGAGTTGAGTTGAGTATCATGGTTGAGTTGACGTCTTGATAATTAATATCCTTAAATATGTATTTTACTTTCCTATCATTTTACATACTATGTATTCTACATACTGACATCATTTGGCATTGCATGATTTATGATTCAAATACAAGTGTTAGAAATCCTCAACAAGCGACCCGTTGAAGATTTTGAGGATTTCTAGAAGTTAGGTGACCTCCTTACATTCGAAGAAATCATTTACGTTATTTATTTCTTTGAGGTAGTCATAGACATGTCATTTATAACGTCTTGATAGTGCTAGAGGCTTCACAGACATAGATGGAGTAGATTAGAGGTGTTCCCTTTTTGAGTTTGTTTTAAAATATTTCCCTTTATACAAAGCTATGATAGAATTTTTATATTTAGTCACTTCTGAAAAACATTATTTTCATTGACGTTGATACTAAGAGCCCGCATGAGTATTTTTCTACTTTCATGTAAGTCTTTCATTGATGATTGAATGAGTAACTAGATCAAGTAGTTCTCTTGTAGACCAGCAATGATTTCTGAATGTTGGTTACGCCTAGGGTACTCTCTCGAGGTATGATAAAAATTAAACTAGATTTTTTCAGTTTGGTTATGAATTTTAGTTCTTGTGAGTTTAATTAGTCTAGCGGATTGGGTTAAAAGATATGACCATGTAAATGTGATAATTTTAAGAAAAATTAGGTAATTAGAATTGATTTAGGGAAATTCATCCAATTAAGAGGTATTTTTTAAAATGAAAATCTTGATCACCACAGATGGAATCCCTAAAAAATCAATTTGGTGGATTGAATACATTACTCACGGCCTAATACAGTTTAACCTTGTTGCAGATTGTTGTTTAAAGCTAAAAATCAAATTTTACTTCTTATTCATTGTACCAGGAAGATCGTGATACACCAAAAGCATATTATTCACCTGAATTTTCCTCTGGGTATTGTTTGAAGGTTAAACTAAGTCAAATTTCTTCACTTCAGTTATGGATTTAATTTTTTAGGTTTTATTAGTTTAGTTGTTAAATGAGAGGACTCAGTAAATTAGATAATTTTAAGTGAAATTGGGTCATTTGTAACACCCCAAAATTTTTATATTAAGACTAGAACCATTTTGTATAGGCATATAGGATCATATAGGTTGAGGAACCGCACGTGACACTCTCGCATCATATGGCTTTGTCCCGAAAGCAGGACCTTCCCTTTCCTATTGTGCATATGTGTTAACATCAAGTCCTAAGTTTGTTAAGTATTTTGGAGATGAATTAAGGTCACAAGAATCCTCTAACACAAAGTCAAGTTGAAAACTTCCATACTGATTAAGTCTCAACGAAAAAATTTATTTGGGTCAACTTCCAATGACCATATCACTCAATATTTAAAGAGTTAGGTGTCCAACGACTTATCAAATCAAAGGTCTGTGAGTGTTATTTCTAATATCACCAAGTTTGCATCAATCCGAGTCCAAAATAAAAAGTTATGACTACTCTACCGAAGACGCTCCAATTTGGCAAAGTTGCACAATGGCTCCACGATGCGAAAAGGATACGGGTCTCACAGTGTAGGTCAAATGTTGTCTCTTTTGTACTTTTTTGAGGACCTTTTTTGTCTTATAAACCTTTAAGGAATTGTTTAAATATCCCTAAAGTATAGGAGATTAGTTTCTATAATTTTTTAGACTCTTATTCACTCTTAAACTTGAAAACTCAAGAATTCTTGAAGAAACACCAAGTTAGGATTCTCATTCAAGGTTTTTCATCAAAGTAGGTTCTTCTCCATAGATTTTAAGCTTTTTTAACACAAATTTCTTCGTCTGGTCATGAATTTCTAAGAGAAATCTTAAATTTAACCACACGATTTCGAAGAAAATGAATCCAAAAAGTTCAAGAAAGGGTTTCTTGGTTGTTCTTTACCACGACCCAAGCCTAGGGTCTAGATGAGGCACGGCGAATAGGAAATCCGAAGACAACCTAACAAGCCTCTAAGCATATCTTGTACATATCTTTGGTTGCAGAAATGAAAATAAACATCAACAAGAGTCAAGTATAAAAAGGGAAGCGGTACTAAGGGAAGTCTTTCATAAACATAAAAACATAAGAAAAGTTAAGCTCAAAAGCATATACAAGCTTAGCATCAAATAACACCTCTACTTTAGAATGGAGCAGAGCCCCAGGAGACTTCCTGGGCTCACCCTCATGATAACTACTGTTCGATATAAAAGAAGTCTCATCAGAGCATGAGTAACATAGATATTGTCCTCAGAGTGGAGGACTCACCAAAGCTTACTTCGAAGTACCGAACTAGCCACGTAGAGGAGGATGATCAAAAGAGGCTCCGGTTCCTTTATGGTGAAATCATGCAGGCATAGAGTATGCGTTAGTACATTTGAATGTACTAAGTATGTGGGGTGAAATGCAACAAAGACATAAGCCAATATGTTCAAAGTGCATAGTCATAAACAATGGATATATAATCTCAACATGACATGCATATTCAATGCTTGAAATAAAACATGCTTGTAAATCATTTAGCTTGCATAATATGTCATGCATAGGTGGGAAGAGACCTCAACCAACATAGAACAAGAAGCTGCAACTTAGAATCCAAGGCATGACACCACTCGGTACAGGTGACCGGGCATGAAACCCCCCGGCGAAATGTGGTCTACTTTCCAAGGTAAACCAAACATGATAACACGAATTAGATGGATCCACTAGTATAGCAAGGGTAAATATATAATCCTATAGGTGGCACATAGTTTATAGACTAAAGACATTATATAAGGACCCCATAGTCAAGTCACATCTTAAGCCTCAATCGGTGTTGAGTCTAATCCCACAAAATACTTGAAATAATCATACTTTAATAATAATATGAGTAACTTGTAAGAGACATGATAATATGACATGAGTATCTCTTCAACATGCTTGACCTCTGCTAGTAAGCCTAACCTAAACATAAGAGAAGATAATAATCATACATGATCTCTTACTTTGACATGAATGGCTTACAAGAGGTAAAAATCTTGAAATAGGGCTCAACTTGATACTTGTAAAATCATAGATACTTTTCATAATTCAATACATGGTTGAAAACCCTTAATCATCATGAAATCACTTGACTTGTAAATCATGTAATAGATCATCAATACCTTAAGAATTCTTGTCATGTATGGTGGGTTCAAGAAGAGTAAACTTAATGCAAATCAACCCACCAATATTGTAGTAAAACCCTCATTTAGGGTATCTTGAAACCCATCAAAAAATCTCATCGTAGTTCGTAGTTTCATAGCTCAAATCATGCATATTCTTAATAGACAAAAATCAATTCATGGAATAAGCTAGAAATAGATATTCATGCGTAATCAATCAATACTTAATAAAACCCCAACACAATTTATATTCATATTTTATAATAAAAGATACTCATAAATAATACAACTTGAAATCATGCAATTTTCATAAAAAGAGAAAGTTGGGCTCCATGGGTGAAAGGACCCATGGATGAAGACCCACATACCTTAAACCTTGAATTTCTTGAGATGAACTTGAAGGAGACTTGAAGCTTGAGATGGGTTCTTGAGTTCCAAAATTGAGCTTGAAATCCTTGGATTTGAATGAGAGATTTGATGAAGTCTTGGAGAGGTTTTAGAGAGGGTTTTGTGAGTTATAGAGTTGGAAAAAATGGCTAAGTATGAAAGATTTCACATTTAAATGGACATGGGACTATTACCCCAATGCCCTTGGATGAAATGAGAAAACTAAGGAAAATTTTATATTGATTCGTGTCCCTGGCGCGATGTGAACCCAACGCACAGGCCAACATACACTAGTCTGCACCCCAGGTGTGTCGCAGCTTGGGCGCGGACAGAAACTGAAAATTGAAAAATTAGCAAAAATTATTTTTGCTACGGGTCTTCTAAAATACGGGTTATACACATTTCCCACTCAATTTTTCCCCTGATCAAGAATATGAGGTCGAATTTCAGAAATCATGCACGGATTTTGAGATATTAGGAAGTTACTATTATGGGACATTCTGAAGCACATGAGGGGTGTTTCAATATATCTCCCTTGGGAATATTCATCCCCAAATATCGAAGAAACATGCGTAAGAGAAATAATAATGAAGATTTCAGCTCGACATGAATGCAACAAATGCACTTAAACATTATTTTCAAGAAGTCTCAACATGAATGTCAAAATTACCATAAACTTATTACTATAAACATGAATGTATGCAAAATGATATGAGGGCTGAAACTTAAGACTGAAGATCATAGACGGGACTTAAGTTATTACCTTTAGCTTGAGTAGAGTGGAAGAGGTATGAGTATCGCTTTTTCATGTCCGCCTCGGCTTCCCGTGTGGTATATTTAACTTGTTGATTCCTCCAAAGGACCTTGACGGATGCTACTTCTTTGTTTCTTAACATCTTTACTTGTCTATCCAATATCTCCATTGAGCCCTCCTCACAAGTCAAATTATCTTCCATAACATCCACAACCTCTAATGGTACTATAGCACTTGGGTAACCCACACACTTCCTCAACATAGGCACATGGAAAACCGGATGAATCATATTCATCTCCAAGGAAACTCCAACTAATATGCAATCTTACCAACCCTCCTCAAAATTATATATGGTCCCACAAACCTTGGGCTCAATTTCCCTTTCTTGCCAAACTAGACCACACCCTTCATGAGTGAGACTTTTAGGTAAACCCAATCACCAACCTTAAACTCAAGATCTCTTCTTCTCACATCGAAGTAGGACATTTGTCTACTTTGGGCCGTCTTCAACCTCTACCTTATAAACCTCACCTTTTCCAAGGCTTCCATAACCAAATCAGGCCTAACAAAGCCATCTCGCCCACATCAAACCACTCAACCGGGGATCCAAAATACCTACCACATAAAGCTTCAAAGGGAGCCATGCCAATGCTTGAGTGGTAGCTATTGTTGTAAGCAAACTCAATAAGTGGGATATGTTCATTCCAACTACCCTTAAAGTCCAAAACACATGCTCTAAGCATATCCTCAAGAGTTTGGATAGTCCTTTCGGCTTACCATCCATTTGAGGATGAAACGTCGTGCTAACCTTGACCTTGGTACTAAGACCCTTTGGAAGGTTCTCCAAAAATGAGAAGTGAATTGAGCACCACGATCCGAAATGATAGACAAGGGTACCCTAAGCGATCTAACCAACTCATAATCTTCAGCACCATAAGTCATTTTGACCAGTAGAAAATGAGCTGACTTTGTCATCCTATCAGCAATAACCCACATAGAATCAAAGTGTTTCCTAGTCCTTGGAAACCCAACCACAAAATACATGTTGATCTCTTCCGACTTCCAAGTAATAATTTCTATATCTTGCGCTAGGCCACCCGGCATTTGATGTTCAACTTTCACTTGTTGGAAATTGTGACAACTGGCTACGAACTTGGCAATATCTCTCTTCATACCGTCCAACCAATACACCTCGCTCAAGAATCTATACATCTTTGTGGAAATGGGGTGAATAGAATAAGATGAATTATAGGTCTCTTTCAAAATAAACTCCCTCAAGTCATCAACATTAGGCACACATAACCTACCTTGGTACCTAAGAGCACCATCTCTCCCTTAGGAGGAAACCTCCACTTTACCATCCTTCACCAAATCCTTCAACTCTAGCAAGGTGGGGTCCATGTCTTATTTTGACTTGACTTCCTCAATAAAAGAAGATTTGGAACCATCAACAACCACTGCACCACCATTTTCAACTTCATTCAACCTAACCCCCAACCTAGCTAACTGGTGAACTTCTCTAGCCACCTCCTTATTACCAACATTAATATGAGCTAGACTACCCATGGACATACTACTTATAGCATTAGCCATAACACTAGCTTTGTCGGGATGATAGTTCACACTCATGTCATAATTCTTAAGAAGTTCTAACTATCTTCTTTGCCTCAAGTTAAGATCTTCTTGTGTGAACACATTTGGGAGACTCTTGAGATCGGTAAACATATCAACATGAACCTCATACAAATGGTGACACCAAATTTTCAAACCAAATACCACGACCGCTAATTCAAGATCATGGGTGGGATAATTTCGCTCATGCACCTTAAGTTGCCTAGAGGCATATGCTATCAACTTGCCATTTTGAATCAACACACACCCCAAACCAATTCTTGAGGCATCACAATAAACCACAAATCCTTCTAACCCTTCCAATGGAGCCAAGATAGGAGCGGAGATAAGATTTCTTTCAAAGTTTGAAAGTTTTTTTCACATTCATCGGTCCAAACAAATTTTGCCTTCTTTTGAGTCAACTTTGTTATAGGGTAAGCAATAGAAGAGAAACCATTCACAAACCTCCGGTAGTAACCCGCCAAACCCAGGAAACTCTTAATATCTGTCGGTGTCAAGTGCCTAGGACGATTCCCTATCACCTCCGTCTTCTTAAGGTCCAGTATAATGTCATTACCCGACACCACATGCGCTAGGAATGCAACCTCTTTCAACCAAACTTCACACTTTTCAAATTTAGCAAACAACCTCTCATTTCTCAAAATTTGCAACACCACCCTCAAATAATTCACATGATCTTATTCACTCCGGGAATAAATCAATATATCATCAATAAAGACCACCACAAACATATTATGGTAAGGTTTAAAGACCCTATTCATGAGATCCATAAATATTGTTGGTGCATTTGTTAAGCCAAAAGATGTTACCACAAACCAAAAGTTCCCATACCTAGTCCGAAAAGTCATCTTGGGAATATCACACTCCCCCACTCTCACTTAGTGGTATCCGAATCTTAGAAAAGTGACTAGCCCCTTGTAGTTGATCAAAAAGGTCATTAATCTTTGGGAGAGGATAGTTGTTCTTTATAGTGACTCTATTGAGTCGCCGGCAATCAATGGATATTCTACGGGAACCATCCTTTTTCGTTACTAGCAACACCTTTGCACTGCTAGGTCTTATGAAACCCTTCTCCAACAAATCCCTTAATTGGTCCTTCAGGTTCTTCAACTCCGCCGGGGCCATATGGTAAGGGGGAATGAGAATTGGTTGTGTATTCAGAAGGAGTTCTATACTAAAGTCTATTTCCCTTTTGGGAGGAACACCAGGAAGCTCATCAGGAAAGATATCAAGAAACTCATTGAGCACCGAAACTGACTCAATAGGAAGAACTTTAGACTCAACATCCCTAACCCTTACAAGGTGATAAATGGAACCCTTAGAAATCAACTTTTAGCCTTTAAGGCAAGAAATGAATCTACCTTGACTACTATATCACAAGTTTCCCATTCAAGGACGGGTTTCTTAGGGAATTGGAATCTAACTTTACGGGTCCTACAATCAATGAAAGCATGATATGCATGCAACTAATTCGTCCCAAGAATAATATCAAAATCCACCATATCAAGTTCAACAAAATCACAAGACAAGACTTTATGAAATATAGACATGGGACAATCCCTATAGACTCTTTTATCAATAATCAACTCACCAACGGGGGTGACACTTCATAAGGTTCACATAACAATTAGGGACACACATGAAGCTTATTAGCAACAAAAGCAGTAATGAAAGAAAGAGTGGCACTCGGATCTATCAATGCATACACATCATAATCAAAAACCTTTAACATACCGGTAGTAACATTAGGCACCTAATCTACTCCTTGCCTTCCTTGGAGAGCATAGAACCTATTTTGCCTTAGAGCACCCCCTTGTTGGCCTCCCTTTTCACTTTGACCCGCATTAGCACCTTGGCCTTGAGGATGACCATCTCTACCCTTGTTTTCAGCATGAGGACAATCAATAACCTTGTGATCCATCTCACCACAACCAAAGCAAGCACTAGAATTTTTCAAACATGGACCACCATGGTTTCTCCCACACTTTTAGCACTTAGGATGGGTCATCCCACCATTGCTACCTTGGAATCTTGGGTTTAGACACCACATCATGAGCAAACTTTTTATTAGGAGCATTGGAGGACCCTTGGCCTTGGAACTTGTGGCCTTAATGAAACCGGCCACCATTAGAACCTTGGAATCCACCCTCAAACCGCACCATCTTGGACTCCCCACTTCTCCTCTTTCTAACTTTATCCCCCTCAAGTTGTTCGGCATATGTTATGAGCGGAGACAAATCCATATCAGTTACAAGCAATGCAGTATGGCACTCTTCATTTACCAAGTCGGCCACTCCCAACACAAACTTGTTTATTCTAGTTCTAGGGTCGACAACCAAATATGGAGCATACTTGGAAAGCTTGTTGAACTTGAGGGCATACACCCTCACACTCATAGAACCTTGCTTGAGGTTCATAAACTCTATCATTTTAGTATCTCTTAACTGGATAGGGAAGAATCTATTGAAGAAGGCGGCTTTGAACTCCTCCCAAGGAATGACATCATTATCTTTCCTCTCCAATTTCTATTGAGTAAACCAAATTTGGGCCACACCCTTGAGTTGATAGGCCGCTAATTCTACTTTCTCCTCTGAATTGACCCTATGATAGATAGCACCTTATACACCTCATCGATGAACTCTTGGGGATTCTCTTCCGACTTAGATCCATGAAACTCCAGAAAATTCATCCTTGTGAAATCCCTCACCCTTGAGGCCAAAGTAGGAACATGAGGGGATTAGGCCCCTTAGTTCGTTTGGTTGGCCATAGCATGGGCCAACATTGTGATGACATTCCAGAACTCATCTTGGGCTACCCCTCCATCTTGAGGAGCTTAAGGAGCGGGAGGGGCCAGTTTCTCCTCAGGTATATGGGCTCTCCTCAGTCTTCCTCTTGGTAGTGGCATGATCTAGAAGAGCAAAGAGCATTCATTAAGGGAAAAATCCTTATCCTTACATCTAAAGCACGACATAGATCATGAAGAAGTGGATCATTTCCTAAAACATCTCATAGCCTCCTATTCATAGTTGTGGCGTGATTCACAACCATGAATAAGACTCTAATTGATGTGATGTGGTGTATTTCTGAGGACCATTAACAACTTAGTACTCTGATACCAAGCTTGTCACGACCCAAGCCTAGGGCCTAGACGTGACATGGCGCATGGGAAATCCGAAGACAACCCAAACAAGCCTCTTAGCATATCTTGTACACATCCTTGGTTGCAGAAATAAAAATAAACATCAACAAGAGTTAAATATAAAAAGGGAAGCGGGACTAAGGGAAGTCTTTCATAAACATAGAAACATAAGAAGAGTCAAGCTCAAAAGCAAATACAAGCTTATCATCCAACAACACCTCTACTTTAGAATGGAACGAGGGCCAAGACACTTCCCGGGCTCACCCTCATGATAACAAGTGTTCGACATAAAAGAAGTCTCATCATAGCATGAGTAACATAGATATTGTCCTCAAAAGTGGAGGACACACCAAAGCTTTCTTCCAAGTACTGAACTAGCCATATGGAGGAGGATGATTTAAAGGGGCTATGGTTCCTACATGGTGAAATCATGTAGGCATAGAGTATACATTAGTACATTTGAATGTACTAAGTATGCGAGGTGCAGTGCAACAAATACATAAGCTAATATATTCAAAGTGCATAATCATAAACAATGGATATATAATCTCAATATGGCATGCATGGTCAATGCTTGTAATAAAAGATCCTTGTAAATCGTTTAACTTGCATAATATATCATACATAGGTGGGAAGAGACCTCAACTGGCATAGAACAAGTAGCTACAATTTAGAATCCAAGGCATGGCACCAACTCGGTACAGGTGATCGGGCATGACACCCCCCAATGGAGTGTGGTCAACTTGCCAAGGTAAACCAAACATGATAACATGAATTAGATGGATCCACTAGTATACCAAGGGTAAATATATACTCCTATAGTGGCACATAGTTTAGAGACTAAAGGCTTTATATAAGGACTCCTTGAGTCGAGCCCCCATCTTAAGCCTCAATCGATACTAAGTCTAATCCCTTAAAATACTTGAAATAATCATACTTTAATAATAACATAAGTCACTTGTAAGAGACATGATAACATGACATGAGTAGTTCTTCAACATGCTTGATCTCTACTAGTAATCCACTTGAACATGAGAGTAGATAATAATTATACATGATCCCTTGCTTTGACATGAATGACACACAAGAGGTAAAAATCTTGAAATAGGGCTCAACTTGATACTTGTAAGAGCATAGATACTTTTCACGATTCAATACATACTTGAAAGCATATAATCATCATAAAATCACTTGACTTGTAAATCATGTAGTAGATCATCAACAACTTGAGAATTTTTGTCATGTAATTTCATCAAACACATGGTAGGTTCATGATACTTGTTCAAAATCATGCAACTCAAGAGTAAAACAAGAAGAGTAAACACAATGCAAATCAACCCACCAATATTGTAGTAAAACCCTCATTTAGGGTATCTTGAAATCCGTCACAAAAGCTCATAACAGTTCATAGTTTCATAGCTCAAAATCATGCATAGTCTCAATAGACAAAAATCAATTCATGGAATAATCTTGAAATAGTATTCATTCATAATCAATCAATACTTAACAAAACCCTAACATACTTGTCACGACCCAAAATAGGGCCTAGATGTGACACGGCGAATGGGATCCCGAAGGGTCCCCAAACAAGTCTCATAACTTATCATTACACATCATTGGTCGCGGAAGCATTTAAACAACATAAAAGAGTAGAAATAGGGGCAAAGGGACTAAGGGAAAGTTTGCATATCAACAACATCCATAGGCAAAGAGTCAAGCCTCGTAACATAGATACATAACATATCCAACAACACTTTTACCACATAGATAAGAGCGGGGGCAAAGACAAAGCAACCGGGCTCACCCTCATAGTCAAAATAAAAAGTAAAGAAGAGTATTTCAATACATAATAGGAAAAACATGTACTAAAAGTTGAGGACTCACCAACTAGCTTGAATAGCAGCAAACTATCCACGTGGAGGAAGATGATCAATTTGGGCACCGATTCCTACATGGTGACATCATGTAGGCATAATGCATGCGTTAGTACCTTTGAATGTACTAAGTATGTAGGATGCAATGCAATAATAAGTAGGCATCATAATCAAAATGCAAAATATTAAGCAATAGACATATTATAACAATATGGCGTGTATGTTCAATGTTTAGGTAAAATATGCATAAGTAAATCATACTCATATAGGATATCATATGTGAAGAAGAGACCAAGCTAGTTATTCAAGGTATAAACCCCTTGGTGGTTGTTTGGTATAAACCCCTCACATGGTTGATGGTAATCACACCTTACCAACACGGTGACGAAGTATAAACCCCTTGCATGATTGATGAGTATAAACCTCCAACATGGTTACCTAGGCTCTTGTCCCCCTC
>JAABOM020059417.1:0-12844 GCA_011800125.2 Solanum clarkiae
ACATTAGAAGCTTGTGCACGTGACAACCAGGTCTTGGGGGATTTTTATCAAATTGAACTTTTATTTTTATTATAATTTTGCATTTTTAAGATTATACTTGGGTTGTAGGCTGACTTGTCTTGGTGGGATAAGACGAGTGCCATCACGCCCATTTTTGGGTCGTGACAGGGATCAAATTGATTTTCTCATTCATGATGGTTTTGAGTCGTCAATGAAATCACCGGAGGATGAATCTGATCCAAATTTTTGACTACCTATTTCATATGTATTTGCAATGGTCATGGTTTTGTCCTCTCTTTCTCCTCATTCAAGACTCAACCCATCACCATTAATGCCTACTTGAAACACCACCACCACCACTATCACAACAACCCCATCTTCTCACCTATTTTCTAATATATTTTTCATGGTTTGTCTCACTGTTACAACAACAACAACATAGCCAGTGGAATCCACAAGGGGTGATTTGTCCCACCACTGACAAAGAAATTTTAACACAAAACTATTTCTCTTCTTTCAATTATTTTATACAAATTTTGAATTAGTAACATTCATTAACCTTCAGATCTTACCTTCAATTTGTATATATTGTTGTTTGGTGACCCAAAATTTTAACCATTGACAATACGTAAAAAAATAATTGTAAATTTGATTTGATGGAGACAAACAGGGAACATAATAAAAAATTTTAAAGATAAAAAAGATGGGTAATTAATTTTAAGGTGCTTGAAGAATAACATATGGTGATGAAAATTGATGAGGAAGACGACTCTGATTTTTTTTTTTTGCCCAGTGTTTGAGTTGGAAGAAGGGATGAAGAACAAAAGAAAAAAAAATAAAATAAACACTTTTTTTGTAGTTAATGATAAATAGGATAAAGAAAAAATAAATATAAAAAGTTAAAAATGACAATTGGCAGCGACTACACATCACTGCACATTAAGAATGTGGTTGTTTTATTTTAGGGTGATATATATATTCTATTTTTAAAAATTTTAGGGGGGGTGATAGGACCCCGTGAAATATAAGTGTATAGTTGAGAATTGACTAATAGGTTGGGGGCATTTGGCTATTTTATCTCTTTTTTTTTGTCTAAGTTGATCGACAAAAAATCCAACTATTTATTCATTTATAGAGGTGAACAATACTCCTTAAATTATTTGTAATAATAAGAGAATCTAAAGTTTTATTTTTTAACTCTCAAGTACAATACCGAAAGAAAATTGAAAGTCACCTGCCAAAAGTTCTTTACATTGTACTTAATATATAAACATTGATATACTTAACTCAGATTTAACTACTTCATCTTGACTTTTGTAAATAATTGTGTTCATAATACTAATGGAGAATGACATTTCTTAAAATAATTTTTTTTTAAAAAATAACAGAATGTAAAAGAAAATATCATTTTTTTATCCTGTCTAATAACAAATAACTTAAGAATATAAAAAACTTCATACATTTTGATGAGAGAAAAGGTAACGTTCGTGAATTACGCCGTGAAGTATTCGAGGAAGCTTTCTTGGCCAATGTTCGGGGAAACTTTCTTGGGGTACTTCTTCCCAGGAGAACAAAGGGAGGCCAATGTAAGAGAGTTCTTGAATTTGTAACAGAGCTCTATGAATGTGCAAAGAGTATGGGCTTAAGTTCACTCAACTATCTCGATATGCTCCGGATATGGTTGCTGACATGACGGGGAGAATGAGGATGTATGTTGATGGGCTGAACAGAGGGCCAAAGAGAGATGGGGGGGGGGGTAATTGTTGTAAGTGATATGGACATTGAGAGATTGATGACATTTGTGCAAAAAGCTGATAATGAGAGACAACATGACAGATAGGAGTTCAAAAGTAAGAAGGCTAAAACGTCTAACCATGAGGTTGGAAAGAGGAGGAACGGTAATAGGTTTTAGATGGGGCCAAAAATATCATCTGTGAGTGCACCTGCACACAGAGTCAGGAATGATCAGAGGTCCCAGAGTGTTAAAGCCCATGGATCTCACCCACAAGCTAGTGCGGCTCAAGGTTCACAGGGTAAACCACTATGTGGTAAGTGTGACAAATTACACTTGGGGAATTGTCATGGGGGGAGTGATGTATGCTACAAGTGTGGCCAGGAAGGTCACTATCAAAGAGAGTGTCCAAAGTGGGCTGACCGGGCTCAATTTTCTGTACCGGCCCTTCCAGCTAGAGGAACCCAGAGAGGTAATACATCAGGCGCAAGTGGAGCTACAAACCATTTGTATGCCATGGGTAATCGTCAAGATTAGGATAACTCCCCAGATGTTGTGATGGGTATGATTCGAGTCTTTTCTCTTGATTATTATGTTTTGATGGATCCTAGTGCCACATTGTCATTTGTAACTCCATATGTGGCCAATAGATTTGATAAAGCTCTTGAGAGTCTCCTTGAACCCTTTGATGTTTTTACTCTAGTGGGTGAGTCTATTTGAGCTCAGAGAGCCTATAGAGCTTATGTAGTGTCCATCCATCATAGGGATACTTTTATTGATTTGGTTGAGTTAGAGATGACTAATTTTGATGTGATACTTACATTGATAGGCTTTACGCCTGTTGTTCCTCCATTGATTATAGAGCCCGAACTGTTAAATTCCAACTCCCGAATGAACCAGTTTTAGAGTGGAAGGTGATTCTGCTGCATCCAAAGGAAAGTTTATCTCATATCTTAGGGCCAGAAAGCTAATTTCCAAAGGTTGTATCCACCACCTTATGAGAGTTAAATCTGATGATATTAAGTCTCCTACTCTTGAGTCCATTCCAATTGTGAATAAGTTTCCTGAGGATCTACCTAGAGTCCCTCCTGATAGGGAGATTGAATTTGGATTGATATTCTTCCCGATAGCCAACCTGTCTTAATTCCACCTTATAGGATGACCCCCGCTGAGTCGAAAGAGTTGAAAAAAATTGAAAGACCTATTATAGAAGAGCTTTATAAGGCCAAGTGTTTCTCCTTGGGGTGCCCCTGTCCTATCAGTGCGAAAGAAAGATGGGTCTCTCAGAATGTGTATTGACTATAGGCAACTGAACAAGGTCACAATAAAGAATAAATATCCTCTCCCAAGGATAGATGATTTGTTTGACCAACTTCAGGGTGCCTCTTGTTTTTCAAAGATAGACCTCAGATTTGGCTACCGTCAGTTGAAAGTAAGGGAAGTGATATTCCAAAGACAACCTTTAGGACTAGATATGACCATTTTGAGTTCTTGGTCACATCCTTTAGGTTGACGAATACACCTGAAGCCTTCATGGACTTGATGAATAGGGTATTTAGACAATATCTTGATATGTTTATGATCATGTTCATCCAATGACATTTTGGTGTATTCGAGAGATGAGGAGGAGCATGTCAATTACCGTAAAGTAGTCCTCCAAACACTTAAGGACCATGAGTTGTATGCAAAATTCTTGAAATGTCAATTCTATCTTAAGACATTGGTTTTCCCAGGCCATGTTGTCTCCGGTGATGGTATTCGAGTAGATGTCCAAAAGATTGAAGTGATTAAAAACTGGCCCAGACTAACTCTCCAACTGATATAAGAAGTTTCTTGGGGTTGGCAGGCTGCTGCTGCAGATTTTTAAATTGATTTTCTTCCCTATCCGCACCATTGACCAAATTAACTCACAATAAGGTCAAGTTTTAGTGGTCCGACGAATGTGAGAAAAGTTTCCAAGAGTAAAAAGACAAAACTGACTACTGCACCAGTTTTAACCTTACCTGATGGGGAAAAGGACTTTGTAATCTATTGTGACGCTTTGAGAGTTAGATTAGGATGTGTGCTAATGCAGAGGGGGAAAGTGATAGCTTATGCTTCCAGACAACTTAATTAAGCTTCATAAGAGGAACTATCTGACTAGTGATCTTGAGTTGGAAGCTGTGGTGTTTACATTTAAAATCTAGCACCACTACTTGTATGGAGTGCATGTGGATATGTTCACTGACCATAAGATCTTGCAGTATGTTTTTAGTCAGAAAGAGCTCAACATGCGACATAGAAGATGGTTGGAGTTGCTCAAGGATTATGACATGAGCATTTTATACCACCCGGGTAAAGCTAACATCATTGCTGATACTCTTAGCAGGTTGTCAATTTGTATTGAGGAGGGAAAGAAGGAGTTAGCTAAGGAAGTGCATCGATTGGCTCGATTGGAAGTTCAACTTGAGGAAAATGATGAGTAAGGAGTTAATGTTTAGAACGAGTATACTTCATCCTTAGTGGCAGAGGTGAAAGAAAACAAAGATCGAGATCCTGTCATACTTCAATTGAAGAAGGTTGTCCACAAACAGAAAGCGATGGTATTTTCCAAAGGGAGAGATGGAGTGTTGAGATACCAAAGTAGATTGTGCATTTTAGATGTTGATGGTGCTCGAGATAGGATTATGATGGAAGCCCATAGTTCTAGATATTTCATTCATCCTGGCTCTACCAAGATGTACCACGACTTGAGAGAATTATATTGGTGGAGTAGAATGAAGAGGGATATTGCGGAGTCACTCCGTATCAAAGTTCCTGAATTGCCAACAAGTTAAAAGTTGAGCATCAAAGACCATGTGGATTGGCCCAAAACTTTGAGATCCCTGAGTGGAAGTGGGAGATGATCAACATAGACTTCATTACTAGTTTACCGATGTCTCGAAAGCAACATGATTTGATTTGGGTGATTGTGGATAGGATGACCAAATCGACTTACTTCTTAGTAGTTAAGACAACCAACACTGTGGAGAAGTATTCCAAATTGTACATACAGGAGATTGTGAGGTTGCATGGAGTACCCTTGTCCATCATCTTGAACAGAGGAGCTCAATTCACCTCACAATTTTGGAGATCTTTCTAGAAAGGATTGGGTACTAGAGTGAATCTAAGTATGACCTTTCATCCACAAACAGATGGCCAGACAGAGCACACAATTCAAACATTAGAGGATATGTTGAGAGCCTGTGTCCTTGACTTCAAAGGAAATTGGGATGATCACCTACTATTGATTGAATTTTCATATAACAGTAGTTATCATATGAGAATTCAGATGGCTCCCTATGAAGCTTTGTATAGGAGGAGATATAGATCACTAATTGGGTGGTTCGAGGTTGGAGAAGTGGAGTTGATTTCACCTGACCTTGTCCATCAATCAATGGAGAAGGTTAAGGTCATTAAAGAGAGGTTGAAGATGACACAGTATCACCAAAAATCATATAACGATGTAAGGAGAAGAGACTTAGAGTTCGAGGTAAATGAATGGGTATACTTGAAAATGTTACCTATGAAGGGTGTCATGAGATTTGGTATGAAGGGGAAATTGAGTCCTTGCTATATTAGTCCCTATTAGTTTGTGAATAGGATTGGGAAGGTTTCTTACAAGTTGGAGTTGCCTTTCGATTGAGACGCAATTTATCCCGTGTTCCACATTTCGGTGTTAAAGAAGTGCTTAGAAGATCCTGCCTTGGTGATCCCTGTTAAGAGTATTAGAGTGAAGGATAGCTTCTCCTACGAAGAGATTCCGATCCAAAATTTTTATCATCAGGTTCGCAAGTTGAGAACCAAAGAGATCGCCTCAGTCAAAGTCCTGTGGAGAAATCAATTCATTGAGGAAGCCACATGGGAAGCTGTGAAAGAGATGAGATCCAAATATCGGCATCTACTCATGCCCAATGATGGGAACGTTGAAGCTAATTCCCTTACCTTTGACTTAAATGGATTGATCTATTCTTCAGTTGATATGTTTATTCTTGAGTCTGAATAGAGATTGTTGAGATTCATGAGGAATCGAGAGTTTGATAGATTGATGTGAGTACTGAGATGAGTATTGAGTCTATTTGTGCCTTGATATCCACCTTTACTCATCACTCAAGGACGAATGATCCCAAGGGGGAGATGATGTAACACCTGAAGAAATTACCAAAATACTCCTTGAGGAGAGACATGCGCGTAATACATCTTCCCATGCTCAGGTGACAATTCGATACTAGATAACAATCAACATGAAAAATTGAGTGGAGAAATGGTGTCGGTTGATTTTTAGGGCAACTAGATCAAAAGATAATTTTTTAGTCCAAAAACTATAAATAGTGTCAGTGTGCAACAGAGGCGCGTCACGCCCTTTCGCAGAGATGTACTTATTTTTTTAAATTTTTTTTGACGGGATTGGAAAAACTCTTTTGAAAAATTTTTCGGAAAGAATACATGGGTGTGCGCCCAGTCCGTGTCGCGAATTAGCTTCTCCCAAATTAAAAAAATTCTTTAATTCGTGAGGGGAATTCTAGACAGTTCCCAACCCATCCTAAACGTAAAACACAATAAAAATAGGTTGTTTTGAGCGTAAAAAAGATTTTAAACCCCATTCTGTCTTTTCTAAGTTCTTGAAAAAGAATAGGGCTTGAGAGAAGAGAAGAGGAGCGTTAGATTGAAGAATTCAAGGAGGATTCTTGAGAGTTGATTGTTGAAAGCTTCACACTATGTATGTAAGGCTAAACTAAAGAATGAGATTGTTCTCTCATATGCCCCATAGATGATCATAGAGGAGTTGAGAGTTCATGAGTCCCCATACATGTTTCTTGAATATTTTCTTGAAAATTATATCTATTACATGTATTTTTCTATGTCAATGATTATCATAAATTTGTTTTCTTGATTGAGTACTTTTCATGAGACATTGTATAGACCCTATATGTTAACTTTTGAAAGCATGCATTAATGAACCTAGGGATTGAGTCTAGAGCCTTGACTTGAGAATGTTGATTGTAATTGTGATGTGAGCATAATGATAGGTTGATAAAACTTGATGGTCCAGCGAGTATCCATAAATGATCTTTAATAATTTGTCTATTCAATTGTTCCTTAATGATTAATCCAAGCCTTGAGCGCTTGACTGAGATGTTGAATTGATGAGATGATGAGAATCTCTATGAGACTGATTGAATGATGAGTGCCTCCATGAGGCTGATTGAGATGATTTGATTGAAATGGATGAATTTTATGAGCATTGGGGCTTGGGAGTATCGAGCATCGAAATGGATAACAGTAAAGCCAACTCGCACTCATTAACTACGTTGCCAAGCATAGGTGAGGATTAGAAATATTACCTCACATAGAGGTTCCCTCTTGATAGAGGTAAAACAATAGAGGACTTGTTGATTTGCTGGATATCTAGTGGATTCGATTCGTTCTCTACCTGGCAAGTATAGAACGACTGTGGCAACACCGGTGAGATGTTGTACAATCACTAGCTCATAAATGATTGTTCTCGGATAAGAGAAACTCCCAAAAAGTTCTCATATTGAGTACTATGTATCGAGATGAGATGAGTTGAGTTCAGTCCTTTGAGATGAGTCTAATTTAATTAATGAGGTTTGATTGGTTGATGGGTCACCTGTCTACTCTTTATTCTTTCTTTAAATAGACCATTTGACATTCCGATCGGTTATTATTGTGAGTTGATGTTGTTCCATATTATTCTACCTGTTTCTGTTTCATTCAACTATTTTACATACTATATATTCCATGTACTGACGCCACTCAGCGCTGCATCAATTCATGATGCAGATATAGGTGTTAGAGACTGTCAACAGGTGCAACATTAAGGATCTGAGCAGTTCAGCTGATTTAGTGAGCCTCCTTTGCTTTGGAGGATTCATTATATTTGTTTCATCTCGCTTATTAGATTTAGATGTTGATTATCTTTATTTTGATTTAAGGTAGCTTTGGATTTGTCATTTGTACAAGTTGATAGTGATAGAGGCTTCGTAGACTAAAGTCGAATGTTGATGTTGAGACTTGTTGAGCTAGTTTCTTTCTAACTAACCCATTTGCTTATTATATCATTTTGAGACTAGATGAGATGTGCCCATTGCTTTTCTTAGTCTTTCACTGATTGTCTTGAGTTATTTGATTGAATAAATGTGATGAGGCCAAGTAGTTCGCATGGAGACTAGCAATAGTCTCTAGGTGCCGGCCACTTCTAGGGTACCCTCCCGGGGCGTGAAACCTCTTTCTCTCAGTGTAGAAGGAACATCAGAATTTCATGTAATAGTCTGCATGATCTTATTATCGGCATAATCTTATTCCCATTCTGTATGGTAGGTGATGAAATGTTTTATGATGCTTCCATTCATGGTTATAAATATGCATTGATGATTCATATCTTGCCCTTATTCTATTTCTATGATTATGTATATTTCTATTATGTTATGATATTCCTTGATGCATGACATACCTATATACATAGTACATTCCACGTACTAATGCATATTTCTTTGCCTACATAATCTCATGATGTAGGGACGAACGACGATGAGACTATTCCTCAATTTCATGGCTAGAGTCGAATTGTGCTTTGAAGATTGGTGGTGAATTCCCATGCTTCAGGGACAAGTCCTGTTCATGTTATGCTTTTACATTGAGACTTTATGTTTTCATTTGTTATTCTATCTTAAGGGTGAGCTAGTAGCATGTTCTAGATCCCGCTAAGATCTATGATGTAGAGGCATGTTTTGGACTAAAGATGTTATAATTCTCCTAAGGTAAACTATGACTTTGATATCGATATGTTCCCCTTTCCACTCTCTGATGAATTGCTTATTTTAATTTTTGTATGATTATGATTGAATAAGATGCTTGGATAGGGTGCCTTTGGGTGTCATATTCGTCGTATCACGGCTAGGCCCTAGGTTCAGATCGTGACACGTGTTTTCTAACTTGATCAATTGGACATCATGACTTTCATGCATTGCATTGCTCACATACTTGGTATATTCTAACATACTGACAACATACTTTTGCCTATATTGTCTTATAATATAGATACAGATGCTCGTTCTCATCCTGCACGTGGCTAGTAGCAACTTTACTCAAATTCGGGGTTAGTGTGCCCACATGATTCGAGGACATTCTTTATACTTTATTTAGACTTTTCTTTCATTTCGGTTTTACACTATCTTGTGAGCTAGTTCCCATTCTAGTTACATCTTTATGCTAGAGGCTTTCAGATATGTATTAGATATTGAATCTATGTTGTTTCTTCAGACCGATTTCCTATTCTATATTATTCATTTGTTCAGACTATGATTGTTCTATTTCCGCAATAAAGAAATTAATGATTGTTCTATTTCCGCATTATGAATTTCTTTATTTCAGTATGCTTATGTATGTCAAGTGGTTAGCGTGGGATCCTTCGAGATTTTGAGCACCGTGTTATGACTAGGGTGTAGGATCGGATCATGACACAAACCTTATCACTACCTTAGAAATAGAAAGATTTTCAATAGACCCTCAACTCAAGAAAAAAATAGTTCAAAGTAGTACAGAGAAAGAAATAATGAAAATGAAGACAATCACAACAAAATGTCATTGACAACCTACATAAATATATTAATTTTTCTGGGTTTGGTTTGATTTTATAGTTTTTTATATGATAAAATTTAGTTTGTATTTAAATTTGTCCGAAAACTCCAAGAAATAACCAAACTGAAAAATAGTATACATTTTTTTGTATGATAATATATACATAATGTATTTTCTTTTATGAATAATTTTAAATATCTTATATATGTTTTCATCAAAATTTATTTATGAAAAGAAAAAAATTCAAAACAAAATGTATTGCAAGCATATATATTCCGAACAAAAAGTATTCCAACATGTATGTTATTTTAATTTTCCTATTTTATCTCTCAAATTGTATGACTAATAGCGGAAATATCAAACAACCAATGAATAATTAAACTAATTATCTCTCAAATTGTATTAACTAATTTACCATTTAGTTAATCTTTCCGTTCGAATTGTGATGCCTAGGCTGAAAAATCATAAGTGAAAGTATACAGCCTCCGAGTTAAAAAATGATGTGAAACAGGACCTTGGGGTCGATATTACGTACATGTTAGCATGGAGGGCGAAGGAGAAAGCTTTAAATTGGATGCGAGGGACTCCATATGGATCGTATAACAAATTACTAGCATATTTATACATGTTGAATTGTACATATCCGGGCTCACATATACAGATGAAGAAGATCGCCGAAGGGGAGTTCCTTTATGTATTTATTGCCTTGCAAGCTTTTAGTAGAGGGTTTGACCACTATAGGCCTATTGTGGTTGTTGATAGGAGTCACCTTAGGGGTCCATATGATAGGTAATTCGTTTCTGCCAGTACAATGGATGGAGCACGTATGTATACTTTATATATGTTGTTGTAGACTAGATCTGTTTTCTTTTAAATGGTTATAATTTTTTTTTGTATATATATGACACATTTTTCTGCTAGCCTATGGGGCTATAGATTCTGAAAATGATGCCTCTTGGACTTGATTTTTCAAAAATTTTAAAGAAGCTTATGGTGAAAGAAATGATTTGTATGTAGTTTTGATAGAAATGAGAGCATCATAAAGGCTGTTGCGAGGGTGTATGATGGGGTTGCCCATTATGCTTGTATATGATATTTATGGAGTAATGTTCAGAAAAGGTACCGAAAGTCTCATAAAAATTAAATGAGGTGTTTTATACAATGGTCAAAGCATACACACAGTTCGATTTTAATAGGCTAATGAAAACCATTGAAAAGGTCGATGTAAGGGTCAAGGAGTAGTTGCAATTGGCTGGCTATGATAAATGGACAAGGTTTTGTGCTCCAGTGCATCAGGGGTGGTCTATGACCTCAAATCTTGCCGAAAGTATAAATGTAGTTGTAACGACCTGACCCAACACTGTGAAGTATTGTCCACTCTTGGGCCGAGCCCATCACGAATTTGTCCCTTTGGGCTCACCCCAAAGGGCTCCTCACAGTATTAGATCTAGCCCTTCACTTAAATAGTCGAGCACCCTCCCTCTCTTTTCCGATGTGGGATTTGCCTAAGTGAGTTAGGCACTACACCTTACCAGGTCTTGGCCATTTCGGTATGTAACCAGCCCTCACCCTCGTAGGGACTTAGCGTCCTCGCTGAGGTTTGCCCCACCATCGTACTAGTCGAGAGTCGGCTCTGATACGATGCACCTGTAATATCTAACATTTAAGACGAGTGAGTATATATAAGCTTTAAGTCAAATTGAGGAGATCACGACCTTAAATCAAGTTAGAGAAGTGAGGTGCTTGTAGGACTTAGGAAGCTAGCAGGTGAGTCACCTACTTGCTTAACTTAAATTTTCTAGCTAGACGGAGACGAGGCTCAACGCCGAATCTGTCTAAGTTCATAATGAATAAAGTCCGGGTTAAGGGTGTGACTTTAGCTCATGTTTTAGCATCGTAAATGGACAATATTTACAGCCCCAGATGAATAATAAAAGGGCCGAAGTACATCACAACCCACTTGATGATTTGGGCCCAAAATAAGTGAAGAGAAATTAGGAAAAGTGGGCAGCCAAAGCCCATCAACTTTGAGACCCATTTAGGCCCCAGTGAGAGGGCCAAGCTGCTGCATCACCAGTTGTTAATATATGGTCAAAATCTCAAGAGGAAGTCGACCAAAGAGTCTCTTTAAAAGGGCTTAAAAATCAGCATCTTTAAGACATTCTAAACTTTGAAAAAAAAATCAGTTTTCCTTAAGTTTTTTAGGGCTGGTTACACACCAAAATGGGCAAGACCCGTAAGGTGTAATGCCTGATACATTTAGGCAAATCCCACATCGAAAAAGAGAGGGAGGGTTCTGGGCTATTTAAGTGAACGACTAGATCTAATACTGTGAGGCGCCTTTTGGGGTGAGCCCAAAGGGACAAATCCGTGATGGGCTCAGCCCAAGAGAGGATTATACTTCACAGTAGTAGGTCAGGTTGTTACAGCAGCTCATGTGCAAGTACATGAGTTGCCAATTATTGATTTTTTAGAAGAAGTATGTTTCATATTTGATCAATAGAACTGCGAGAATCAAAAGGAGGCAACATATGCATTTACACCTTTGATGGGTAAATTTCAGGAAATACTGACCAATAATGAAGCCAAAAGTATAAAATGACAGTAATGTAACATACTTTGATATTAAATGCAATCTGTCATTTTTATTGTTAAAAATATATAATTAATAATTTTGATTTATGTTTCAATAGGTTGTATCGTCAACTATTCATATCCATAATTTTAGTGATGAGAGAGAAAATTTATTGTATATCTTGCAAATCGAACATGTAGTTGGGATGCTTTCAGGTTGATGAGTTACTGTGTCCACATGCATGAGTTATATTGAAGTTGAAACATCTTGAACCAGATGAATATTGCTCGGATTTGTATAAACTAAGAATAGTGTTGAAGACTTATGAGGTGTCAATATGTCCTTTGCTGGACAGAACGAATTGGGTTATGCCGGAACATGTATTATCAGACCTTCCATATACAAAAGATCTCCGGGGAGGCCAAAGAAGAAAAGCAGAGACAAATCATTCTCCGAGATACTTTCGTCAAAAGGTAAAAGTACATGCAGTAATTGTGGAATTGCAAGGCACAATAGACGTACATGTAGAAATAGGCCCTAAACTCCTTATGCTAGGAATCATCAATTGATGTTGTGTTTCGTTTCTATTTCGCATTTTCCCAGTCTATTTGTTTAAATATTTTATTCTTGAATAAATATTTTTCAGTTTGTTTGGGAATAAAAAGTACACGTGTACGTTGATATATATTTCTATTGCGTGAATTTTTTTTTTAAGTATTGATAGCACTGTTTACATTTGGGAGCAAACAACGAATAAAATATGTATAAATTGCATATTATGTATGTGACGACATATATCCATTGCGTAAATTTATTTATATATATATATATTGGGTATATGACAACTTAAGATGGGAACATCATGAAGTGTCTTTTGGTAAAAATGGGTAGGACATCTATAATGTTTAAAAGTATAA
>JAABOM020059418.1:0-12837 GCA_011800125.2 Solanum clarkiae
GCAGCTGAATATTTACAGAATATTTGATTGGCATCATATCCCTATAATTGAGGATTCTAACAATCATATCCCTATAACTGAGGATTCTAACACATGGCATTTCTGAAATTTAAAACCCAGTTTTAAGATTTTAAAAAGAATTTAATTTGTAAATGAAAAGGGTAAATATACACCACTTGTAAGACGATAAGGGTATATATGCACCACTTTTTTAATGAGAGGTATATTTGCTCTAAATCACAAAGTTGACGGGTATATTTGCCCCTTTGCCCATAATTTGTATGTTAAATTGTACTTGTACTTGTGCAGACTCTTCAGATTTGCTGCTGCACCTGTGTTAACTCGAAATGGATGCTGGTGCGGGATACATGTTAGATTTAGTTAACCACATTGAATACCTTGATCAAAGTGCATGGACAAATTTGAGGGCAGATTGAGATTTTGATTTATCAAAATAAAAGATAAAATAGATTTGAGACATAGGAAATGTCATGACATCAATATTATAGTCCTTTTGTCTCCTTTTTGGCTTTTTCTCTTGGTCAATATTCTCTGCTTAATGTATTAAGCCAAATAGAGAGTAACTAAGAATACAAGTAGTTTGTACTGATTTCTGGTAGACAGTAGCAATGATCTTGTCACGACCTAAGTTAGGGCTAGGTGTGACACAGGGATTAGGATTCCTGAGGAAACTCCAATCAAGCCCCTTAGCACATCATAAGCATATATAGGTAAATAAAGCATCAATACATGTAACAATAAGCGGAAGATAAAGTAAATCTCAAATACTTAAATAAGAAAGAAGCATCAATAGTCAAAAGATGACAAATAGACTCCATACAACCCAAACATGCTTCTAATAGATCTATTCATAGGCTTATGACATGTTCTTGGCTCACCCTCAACAAAATGAAATAGTCTTAAAGTATAGTCTAAGAATGACTAGGAAAGAAAAATTTACTTGGTTCTCCCTCGAAGCATGAGAACTCACCGTACAATCTTCAAGGTAGACCGAACACGTGCATGACGAGTAGGAAGAGAGTTCTCTTCTACATTATAAAACAATGTAGGCAAAGAAGTATGTGTTGGTATATTTGAATGTACTAAATGTAGGCAATGCAATGGATCTTAAACCATGTTGTGCAAATTGACCAAGTGAATAGCATGACAAGAGAAGTAGTCCAAAGTATAAGTAAACATGAGAGTGGTCAATGCACAAGAAAGTTATGTAAAAGTAAGTACTATTAATAATCAAGTAATAATGCATCATAAAAGAACCATACTTATGTGGGATAGCAATTATTACTGACAATAAGACCATACGAGTTATAACATGGAATCTTGATGTTTACTCATACACTGGAGAACAGGGAGTCTATTTGCCAAGGTAAAACTCTACCCCACTAAGCGGGTGTCATGAACATGTATTATATATGGATCTACTAGCTAGCCATATTGACAATAATCGTATGGTGACACATAGTTATGGGACTAGAGGTTGCTATTAAGGAGTAAGGACCCCTTGGGTTGAGTTCCCACCTCAGTTCTCTCAGTTTTAAGTCAAAATCCCACAGAATACTTAACATAATCATAGTCATATTGGTCATAGAATTACAAGGCTTGTCATAAATCATAGTTCATAGTTGTCATAAATCATGGAACTTAACATGTGAAAAGACGATCAATAACTACCAATCCAATTCGTAAAACTTGTTCATATAATAGCTCATTTCATTTAATTCATGTAATGTGGGTGTAGGCGTTCCATCATTATGAATTCTACCTCCATACGGAGTGTCATTAGGTTCTTAGGTCATCCTTATCAGAAACTTGCTTGAAAACCTGTAAATCCGTAATCATAACTTGTAATAAAAAATTAATGGTAAAAGTGTGGGTTCACAATTTACCAACTAAAAATCATGTAATTGAGACAAATTCATGTATAATCATGTAAAATTAACATCAATTGAATCATAATTGAAACTTGAGAGCATGGGTGTGAAAGTGGGAATTAGAAGGGTTTAGGATAGTTAATAGATTGTAACTTAGTTCCAAAAACTGTCTAAATTCATTGATTAGTAACTAAGAAAAACCAAAACGACCTTGGAGAAATAACTATCGAGGTCCCCCTTCACGAATGCCCTTTATGGACCGTATAAGGTACCACAGATTGTACAATGTTTTGTGGAAAAAAGGACTGTAAAGGGCTTTTGACGGCTCATCATGGGTCGGACAAGGGTTCGTGGTCATGGTGTTGCTGCGCACCGGAAGAGACAAGCTCCATAGGACTCCATTTGGTCCGTGGAAGGACCACAGGTCATAGACCCTATTGTGGTCCTTCATGATATGTGGGGGTCATGGGAGTCAAGTTCAAGGACGGGTCTACGATCTGTGGAGACAACCACGACATGTAAACCCTGTCGTGGTCTTAACCTAGAATTTTTTTTGGGTTTGGGGTGACCTCCATGAGACCTTCCAGGGGCCGTGATGTGTTCCCGTGGAGCCGTGCATCAATTGAGTTTTGCACTTTTTTTTCTTATCTTATGTTTCCAACCTCCAAGGTATTAAAGATTTGAAAGGAAGTTGGTGGAAGGCCTCACATGCCTTTCTTTTTTCTCTTTAAGGGGAAGAACTTGAGAGCTTGAAAGAAGTTGAGGTTTTGGGGAAAGACAACCTAGAAGATCATTCAAATTTTAGAATATCTTTATAGCTTTATTTTATCTTTTCAATTTTTAGTCAAATCCCATTACTCATATCCATACCTGGATCCTTATCCCCAAAACAATAATATATCTAGTGACATCCTAGAAGTGGAGTCTTGGGAGAGTAGAGTTCACACAAACATTACCACTACCTCGTGGAGGTAGAGAGTGTGTTTCTAGAAGTCCCTCGGCTCAAGTGCAGTAAATTCAGGTACAAAGAAGAAGAAAATAATGGATAAAACATAGCAACTGACAAGAGAAGTAGTGCAAATCCTACAAAAAAGGAACAAGAGCAATAAATAATATAATATTGAAATACAATAAGTAATAGACGATGATAGAATATCAAAAGCAAAGCTATAATAGTAAATCTAGTACAACGACAAACACCAACAAGCCTAAATACTTGAAAAGTAGGAGAATAGTCCACTGCCTATTAAACCTTTTAATCTAATATACATTCTTCACACCCTTACTTCTACAATGATGTCCTTGGTAACTTCAGTTGTACCACATCTTGTCTAATCACCTTTCCCCAATACTTCTTCGGCCTACCTCTACCTCTATTTGTACATACTATAATGAACCTCTCTCACCTCCTCAATAGGGCACCTACATATCACTTTTTCACATGTTTAATTCATTTCAATCTCGCTTCCCTCACTTGTCTACTACAAGGGCAACTCCTACCTTATCCCGAATATCTTCATTCCTTATCATTCCTTGTATGCCCACACATCCACCTCAACATCCCCATTTCGAAACATGCATCTTCTGAACTTATGATTTTTTGATTGACCAACACTTTGCCTCATATAACAAAGTCGATCTAACCACCATTTTATAAAACTTATCTTTATATTTTGGTAGTACTTTTTTTATCACATAAGACTTCGGATGCAAGCATCCACTTCATCCACTCCAAAACCTAATATGATGTCTGATATCATCATCAATGTCCCAATTTCTTTAGATTACATCAACATACCCATTGGCACCCCACAAGTGGGGTCCACTTGTTTAGGTTAAATAATTTCTTTAGATTATAGTCCCAATATACTTGAAACTGTCTCTCTTGGGGATAGACTATGTGTTAAGCCTCACTTCCATGCCTGCCTCATGTTGCATATTGTTTTTGTACACTAAGTACTTTATTTTGGTCTTGCTTAACCTAAATGCTTCAGACTGTAGAATTTGTCTCCACGCTTCCAACTTGACATTATCTCCGCCTGCACATCCTATTGATCAATACTTTGCATCGGTAGATAACATACACGAAGGCACCTTATCTTGAATGGACCACATCAATTCATCCATTACCAAGGCAAATAAGAACGAGCTAAGAGCTGATCCCTAGTGTAACTCCATCTACATAGGGAAGTGCCCAAAGTCTTCTCGCGTTGTGTTAACCTGCATTTTTGTTTCATCATACATGCCCTTTATTGCTCGATGTAAGCCATGGGTACACTTCTAGCCTCTGGGCATCTCCAGGGGTCTTTCTCAAAATTTTGTTGTAGGTCTTTTAAAGGTCAATGAATACCATATGTAAGTCCCTCTTCCTTTCTCGATATTTCTCCCCCAGTCTTCTCACAAGTTGGATAACTTATGTTGTTGATCACCCTGGCATGAATCCAAAACTGGTTCTCGAAAATAGACACAATCCTCCTCACCCTCAACTCCACTCTCTCCCAAATTTATATAGTATGACTTAGCAACTTGATACCTTTGTAATTGTTACAATTGTGAATATCACCCTTTTTCCTGTACGATGGACCCATTGTACTCCATCTCCATTCTTTGGGTATTTTAGCCGTCTTAAAAATGACATTAAAGAAATCAGTGAATCACTCCTGCCCTGTGTGTGCTTTTCAAAATTCCACCGAAATCTCATTAGGTCATGTTCTCTTCCCTTGCTCATACTACTAATAGTATGCTCAACTTTCGCAATCTTAATACACCTACAAAACTCAAAATCTCAATGTCTCTCATTGTGCTCCATATCACCTAACGAAATGTCTGTGTCCCTTTCTTCGTTCATAAGTTATGGAAGTATGTTTTCCATTTTTGCTTAATGAGGGTCTCCTCCGCCAAAACTTTGCCTTCCTCATTCTTGATGCATTTCAGTTGATCTAGATCTGGCTTCCTCTCTCTCACCTTTGTGAGCCTATACAATTTCTTATCTCCACCTTTGTCCCCTAGCTCAGTTTACAGTCAAACAAAGGTTGTCGTCTTTGCTACTGTAACTGCTAACTTAGCCTCCCTTTTTGCCGCCTTATAAATTTCCTTATTCGTCTTCTTTCCTACCTCATGTTTGCTTTCCACCAACTTTGCATAAGTTGCCTTATTTACTTCCATTTTGCCTTGAACTTTCCTATTCCACCACCTATCCCCTCCGTAATCACCGTTGTTCAAAGTATATCCTCCCACGACTAGCTTAATCGTTATAATCTTGTCATTGATCCTCTGAACCTACCACTTGCTCCCTAAGGTCCCGGACTACTACAAGACCTACTTCCTTCCTATCCCTCGAGCCTATTAAGTACAATAACAACAACATACCCAGTGGAATCCCACAAGTGGGGTCTGGGGAGGGTAGAATGTACGCAGGCCTTACCACTACCACATGAAGTAGAGAGGTTGTTTCCTGGTAACTCTCGTCTCAAAAACCCATAAGCAGAATAAACTAGATATGAAAAAAAGAAAGGGAATAGAAAGGACGACTAATGACGAAAAGGACATAACAATATGTAAATACGATAAAATTTACACACATACGTCAAATAATAACAAACATGATATAAACACGACTATTCCTGCTACCCTACTATACCCCAAAGCCAGACATCCACCTAACCCTACCAACCTATTAGCCTGCTACTTTAATTTGCGACCTCCACTCCTTTCTATCTAAGGTCATGTCCTCGGTGGATCAAGTTTTGCCATATCTTGTCTAATCACCTCCCCGCGATACTTCTTCGGTCTACCTCTACCCCTCCATGTAGCTCCAAAAACCAACCTCTCACACCTCCTAACAGGAGCATCGGTACTCGTTCTCTACACATGTCTAAACCATCACAGTCTCGCTTCCCTCATCTTATCAGCCACAGGGGCCACCTCTAGCTTCTCCCGAATGGTCTCATTCCTAATCTTTATCACTCCTGGTGTGACCACACGCCCATCTCAATATCCTCATCTCTGCAACATGCATCTTCTGAACATGTGCATTTTTTATTGGCCAACATTCCACCCCATACAACAGAGATGGTCTAACCACCATTCTGTAAAACTTACCTTTGAGTTTAGGTGGTATTTTCTTGTCACACAATACTCTCGAGGCAAGCCTCCATTTAGTCCATGCTGCCCCAATACGATGCATGACATCAGCGTGATATCATCACTACTTTGGATGATAGACCCCAGATACTAAAAGTTTTCCCTCTTGTGGATAGATTGAGTGTCAAGCCTCACATCAGTGTCTTCTTCATCCCTCACAACACTGAATTTGCACTCTAAGTATTCTGTTTTGGTCCTGCTTAGTTTGAATCCTTTGGACTCCAAGGCGTGTCTCCACGCCTCCAACCTATCATTCACTTTAGTCCGAGTCTCATCAATCAGTACTGTGTCATCTGTAAATAGCATACACCATGGAACCTCCTCCCGGATAGATCGTGTCAGCTCATCCATCACCAAGGCAAACAGGAAAGGGCTCAACACAGTTCCTTGATGGAGTCCCATCTGAACATGAAAATACTCTAGTCTCCTCCCACCGTTCTTACCCAAGTTTTGGCTCCGTTGTACATGTTCTTAATCTCCCTGATATATGCCATTGGGACACCTTTCACCTCTAGACACCTCCATAAGACATCCCTTGGAACCTTGTCATAGGCCTTCTCAAGATCAATGAACACCATATGAAGGTCCTTCTTTCTTTTCTTATATTTCTCCACTAATCTCCGAACAAGATGACTTGCTTCAGTAGTCGACCGCCCCGGCATGAATCCAAACTGATTCTCCGAAATAGATACCACTCTTCTCACCCTCATCTCCACCACTCTCTCCTAGACCTTCATAGTGTGACTTAGCAACTTGATACCCGTGTAATCATTACAATTTTGAATATCCCCCTTGTTCTTGTACAATGGAACCATCGTACTCCTTCTCCATTCATCAGGTATCTTGGCCGTCTTCATAATAGCATTGAACAATCTAGTTAACCACTTTATGCCATCCTTGACCATGTTCTTCCAAAAATCTACCAGAATCTCATCGGGTCCGATTGCCCTCCCTCTCTTCATCCTACTAATAGCCCTTCGAACCTCCTCAACTCTGAACCGCCTGCAATAACCAAACTCACGATGACTTTCAGAGCGTGCCAACTCACCCAACTCAATATCACTATCTTTTTTTTTTATATAAGAGTTTGTGAAAGTAAGCTTGCTACCTTAGTTTAATGGAAGTGTCATCCACCAACACCTCACCCTCCTCATCCTTGATGCACTTCACTTTGTCCAGGTCGCGAGCTTTCCTTTCTCTTCTTTAGAGAGCCTATACAATCTCTTCTTCCTGCCTTTATCACTTAGTTCCTCATATAGGCGCTCAAATGCTGCTGTCTTAGCACTCGTCACTGCCATCTTTGCCTCTGTCTTAGCCTCTTAAGTACCACAACTTAAACCATCTGTATCCCAAGCCTTGGTACCTACCTATCTGGCCTACTGGACACACGCTATATTAATCTTCCTTCCTTTTAGAATCTTCACTAGCTTTATAGACTTCCTGTCAAAGACCTTATATTCAATGACCCACTCTTAGCCTAGGGAAATCCTTAACCCACTTACCACTTCTACCCCTCACCCATGGCCTCGACCTAAGACATGATTTTAATCTATCATTGTTTGCCAAAACCACAAAACAAGGTGTAAACTACAAAGGCAAATACTAAGGTATACTAAATTAAACGTATAATCTGAAAGGCAAGATAGCAGGCAATACATCTGAACTATCCTGTAAATCAGGAAGAAAGCAATCAATCAATGAATTGAACTACACTGTAGAACAGAAATAATGATCAAGAACCCACACTACACTGTAAATCAAAAGAACAGAGGAAAAGAACCACAACTCAAAGTATGCTACAGAAGAAGAATAAAGATCACAGTAGTTATTGAAATGACAGTATTGAAAAAGAATTTAAACCAAAAGTTACCTCCTAATCCGTATGCCTGAATCTTAAAATTTAGATTTTGCTGAATCCAACCCTCGGATTTGCATCTGTATTGGATACCCGCACCTTAGTCGGAGCAACTTAGATTATTACTGGACTAAATTTTTGGAGTAGTTCTTTGTTTATAATACCTATGTTGCCTGCTCAAAGAAATTTAATAATTATATGTTAAACTGTCTTCAGTCTTTTCCAAAACAGCATGCCCACGTGTAACAATAGCATTGTCCCGTCTCTTTATAACTTCCTTCAAGTGTAATGATGTTTAACACCTCAAAAGCAACTGCTAAGATTAATTGGTGCAGGTTGCACTGAAAGATGCAAAACAAGCAAAGAATGGGATAGATGTGGAACTTGCAAGCCTCCATTCTAATGTTCAGGTAAACATCACCACCATGTGCTACAGCAATGTCTGGTTTTATTCTGTCTAATTTTTTTTAACTATATTTGACATAGAAAGCAAAAGATGATGCAGCTGCTGCTGTAGATCAACTTCAGGGGACTGAATCTGAGGTTAAAGCTTTACGCTCTATGACACAAAGGATGATTTTAACCCAGAATGAGATGGTATCTAGCTTACCTTCTGATGCTGCTTTCATAATTTGCAAAATTTTTCATCACAAAAATTAATTTTCCTGGCTTATTATATTGTAGGAAGATGTTGTTCTTAAACGATGCTGGCTTGCACGTTATTGGGGTTTAGCAACTCAGTTTGGTGAGTAATGAGTCAGAGTTTTGTCTTTTTCCTAGTCAAACACATTATTTCTATTCTTTATTTTTGAGAAGGAACATGATCTGTATTCTTTTTTGAATTAGAAAATCTTTTTTCTCGACTTCTGTCTTTTACTTTTTCCTTTAATGATAACATTATTAAGTTCTGTTTTCCTGTGTATGCTGCTCAAACTGACCTTTTATCATTAGCTATAGAGTTGAAATGGTTTTATGAAGTCACTCAAGTTACCATTGAACCACTGTATTTGATTTTCCAATTGTTTTATCAGATGAAGTTCCTGAAACCCTGGCATCACCTGCAACCATAAGAATAAAAGTAGAAAAAAAAAGACAAAAGGGGACATAAGATAGTGAATCAAGAAAGAAAAACGAAACATCATAATTGCACATTCGAAAAACTGCTAGATTGAAATGAAGCATCTTTTTGCTCTTCTAGTGTTACAAAGAGGGAACTTGTCACGACCCGAACCTAGGGCATAGCCATGACACAACGAATGTGACACCCTAAGGTACCCCATCCAAGCCTCTTGTTCATATCATAAGCATACATAAGGTAAAATAAATAATTCATAAGAGAGTAAGCAAATGGAACTTAGCAATATAAGAGTCATGGTTTCCCTTTAAGGGGAACTACAACATCATAGGTCCAATTAATACCTCTACATTATAGATCTTGTTGGAGTCTAGAACATGCTACTAGCTTACCCTCAAGATAGAGTATAAAGTGAATCAAAATGTCTCAGCATAACAAAACATAAGCAAGAACTAGGTTTGTCCCTGAAGCATGAGAACTCACCAACAATCTTCAATGATCAAATCCAACTCAATCCACAAAATGGAGGAATAGTCTCGTCATCGCTCGTCCCTACATGATTAGATTATATAGGCAAAGAGTATGCGTTAGTGAGTGGAATGTACTAAGTATGCAGGTATGCCATACATCAAGGAATATCATAACATAATAGCAATATGCATAATCATAACAATAGAATTGGGCAAGATATGCATGAGCAATGCATGTTTAAAACCATGAATGGAAATATCATGAACCTTTCATAACCTTGCATGCATATCTGGGAATAAGACCATAACCGGCAATAAGACCATGCAGACTATTACATGGAATCCCGAAGTTCCCTCTACACCGAGCGAAAGAGGAGTCTACTTTGCCAAGGTAGACTCGACCCACCCTTTAGGCTCTACCCTAGCACGATGAGTGTCACATGAACATAAAGACCCTACCCTTTAGGGTTAACCCTAGCCTCGGTGAGTATCACATGAACATAATGCTATATGGATCCATTAGCTATCCTCATAGGCACATAATCATAAACCTACAGTGGCACATAGTTATGAGACTTGAGGATTTATGTAAGGACCCTTAGGGATAGCCCCCTCACTCAAGTTCATTTGGTGCTAAGTCAAATCCCACAGAATACATACTCATGCATTATACTTAGACATCATAATTCGTACTTGGCTGAAGTCATATACAGACACTTGAAGTTGTTCTCTTATTTCACTTAGACACCTCAACTTAGATTGGTACATATTGAACACCTTTATTCTTCAAAACATATACCTATTAAATACTTTTTGATGACATGGCATCATAAGTGTAAGTATACATCACAAAAGTGCGTGAAGCCAAGGAATTGTCTTTGCTATCCAATTAGATAATGCCATATTATCATTAGAAAAATCAAAATCTAAAAATTAAAAAAGGAAAAAAAAAAGGAAATAAGGTCAGCATCATCTTCCCCAACTCATTTTTTTTCTTCAAATTCTTGAATTCGCCCGATTAACTCTTTAATCCCATACCACCTAAAATTCTCACTAGCAAAATCCTTTGCCACCGTCCTACCACACCCCCTTTTCATATTTTTCTTCATTCTATTTTTGTAGCATCATTCTGTCACCACCAAAGTTATCATCGTTGTTATCTTCACCATAGAAGTATCAACTAAACATATGATCAGTTAAAATAGGAAGAAAAAGCGACTAACAAAGAAGAGAATTGCATCAAACAAATAAAAATCAAATTGGGTTTAAACATAATTCTGGTGAAACTCCTTTTTTTTTCAGGCAAAATTAATATGCTTTAAAACTGTTTTTTTGAAGTTAAAGAATTCAAATCTTAAATAACTCACAACACAATAAGAAGAAAAATATCAATAAATTTGAATTGAAGTTTGAGGAAGAGAATGAAATTGGAGAAAGATGGCATCTATGGTTGTTAATGGATATTGAAATAAATGGGTGAAGTAGGTGGATGGGTGAAAAAATTCTTCAGGGAAAAGAGATGAAGGGGAGATGATTATTGAAGTATGTGCAACAGGGGAGGGTACAGTGAATAAAAAGGGTGGCTGACGAGAGGGTTCCATTAGGAAGAAGAAGGTTTTTTTTTTGATTTGCACCGGGTGTCTAAGTCTCTTTGAGCCCCGACTAATCCCAGGGGTGCACAGGCCCTCGACAAGAAGTTTTCCGCAAGTACACCACGGTTAATTTAGGTTTTACCCAGTCCGATGGCCCTCAGATATTGTTTGTACCCAGTGGGGTTTGAACTTGAGACCTTGAAAGGGAGCAAACCCCAAGGCTCAAGTCAATTGCCACCAGGCCGACCCCTGAGGGTTAAGAAGAAGGGTTATTTTTGGGTTAAAAAATATAATTTTTATTTTTAGTTTATTTTTAAATTATTATTATAGGTCCAACGCCACATGTCTTGTTTTGATAAGCTATTTATGCCACGTCATTCACAAGTGTATGGCACACACTCTTTAATTTTAGCTGATTGTTAAAAAATATTTGATAGGTATATTTATTAACTAGTAAAGGTGTCTGATAGGTACAAGTCTGAGTTGAGGTGTCTAAGTGAAATATGCAGACAACTTTGAGTGGCCGTATATGACTTAAGCCTTCATACTTTGTCAAAATCATACTTTTATAGCTTGTAAAATAGGTATCATAACCTCATGAAAACATCTCATATCATAGGGATAATCCATCTACATAACTTTGCATATAGTGTGGGTGCACTCCCTATCTTATTATTATTTCATCCATATTAGGGTCTCAAGTCACCCTCATCATCATATCATCATCATCGTCATCAAAACATACTTCCATAGTTAAAATCATATTCATGAAATCATAACCTTACATAGGAAACTAGGGCCATATGTGGGTTCATGAGCAATTGAAGTTAAAATCAGATAATTAGATGAAAATCATATAGGAATCATGCAATTAAAATCAATTTGGACCATTAGTAAAGAAACCCACATAAATTCAACAAGCTCTAATCATCATATACTTGAAATCATTGAATTCACTTGGAAATTATAGAAATCATGTGACGCTTCATAATTCATGCATAATTAAGTATAATAAAATATAATCATCATGACCCAATCATTTTGAATAGAATCATGAAAACTCATAAGAAATCATACGTGAACTTTGAGAAAAAAGAGACTTTGAGTTAGGCTTCATAGATGAACCTAATACATGAATGAAGCCCTACATACCTCAAGGAGCCAGGGGAACTTGGTCCTCATTCACATCAACTAGTCCCCTAGGCAATGGAGCACGTTGTGGAGGCATTTTCCGAAAATATCACAGGATAAACGTTAGGGAATGAGAGTCTGGAAGGTACGGCATAGATCACAAAAGAAGCAAAGATTTCTTAAACATCTCTTAGCCTCTCGTTCAAGGGTGTGGCGTGCTTTACACCTATGAATAAGACTAGCTTTCAAACCTTGTGCTCTGATACCAAGTTTGTCCCGGTCCGAACCTAGGGCCTAGCCGTGACACATTGAATGTGACATCCGAAGGCGCCCTATGCAAACTTCTTGTTCATATCATAGGTATACATAAGGTAAAATAAACAATTCATAAGAGAGTAAGCAAGAGGAATATAGCAATATAAGAGTCATGGTTTCCCTTTTACGGGAATTACAACATCATAGGTCCAATTCATGCCTCTACATCATAGATCTTGGTGGGGTCTAGAATATGCTACTAGCTCACCTTCAAGATAGAATATAAATTGAATCAAAATGTCTCAACATAACAAAACATTAGCAAGAACTAGGTTTGGCCCCAAAGCATGGGAACTTACTAGCAATCTTCAATGATCAAATCCAACCGTAGCCATGAAATGGAGGAATAGTCTCGTTGTCGCCC
>JAABOM020059419.1:0-12834 GCA_011800125.2 Solanum clarkiae
GATGCAATGTCAAGTAATTGTGATACATGTCTGTCCTACGATACACATCCGCTGATAACCTCAAACTGGAACCCATGGGCGCCACATAAGGACCATATATCCATCAGAACCATTTTTCTTCGGCAATTGCTTTCATATCTAGTCGGAACCATTTTCCTTCGGTTTTTCATTTTCAATGGATCATCAAGCAAACACATAATGAATGAACAATAGATATGTTTATGGCAATAAAATGATGCAGGATGTTCATATGAATCATATATTTCAATGAACCAACCCGAGTAAATCACAAGTACATAAGTATTCTCAATATAATCCATCCTTATCACTATTTCAATAAACACATCAATATCATCAATGCCATCAATTCATCATTATCTCAATATCATCAGTGCCTCAACATCAAATCAGTCTTCATGTTGAATGTATGTCAATACAAAAGCTATCACAATATAATTATCATATGACTCACAAGATCACGTGTATTACCAATCCATAATTTGATTAATTATTTCATTATCTTTCAATATTTGAGTCATCATTAACACATTATGCAATAACCACAATATCCACTAGATCAGCTCTTTCAATTAGTCTTAGTCACCATAGTTTAGGACAATTCATCATTTGAGTTCTTACTTCACAAGCAATTAGTTTCAAAATTCCCAACAACATCTCAATATAGAATTTAGCTCAACATTTCAGATAAGAGATTCAATAGACAGTTCCATGTAATATAATTTGAAGCTCAACAATCGGAACATTATGAATACCTTCACACTACCAACAAAGGCATCACAAGCTCATTTCACGATAATATCTCACAAGTCTAAGTCAATAACAATGGACATTATCTCATATTTAAGTCATGCATGTCATTATTTTCACCTTCTCATTACGTAAATCATATCCACTAGAATAGTTCACTAAAGCCCAAGTTTCACATTGAAAGAAAAATACTAAGTTAAAATCAACTCAACAAGGGTTAGGGTTCGCTTACTTTACTCAATAGCCAAATCAATCAAAAACTAGATAATCCACAAGTTCACAAGTATTCACAATCCTACAATTATTTCATAAATCAAGATTCACAACATTTACAACTACCCAATCCAAAATCTCATGATCAAAGCCGATAATAGTATAATCTTATCCTATTTCATGCCACAATCACCTAAATCCACATACACAGGATCATACAAGGTTCAATCATACTTAATAAAAGGTTAGAAGTCCACTTGCCTTAATCGAAATCTCAATCAATTCAAATCCAAGCCTTTTTCCCTTTTACGATACTCAAAATCATCGATCTTGAAGGCCGAATCGCGAATTAGAAAATCAAATGAATGAAATCACAAAATCGGCTCCAAAACACCAAATCACTGTTAAGAATGAGATATACGCGTCAAAAGAAGTCAATTTATACCCATATTGCTAGGAATTCGATCTGGGGATAAAATGATATAAAATTAGGTTATTTTTTCAAAATCTTGAATCTAGAAATTCTTGAGTTCCAAATCAAGTTCTACATAAAAAGTAGAGTTCGTGGGTGAAAATCTCATAAAATTTGAGTAGAAATTGAGGGAGAAATCATCATTTAAAGTTTGAATTGTGTTTTTGAAAATTCATAAAAATTAGAAGGTTGAAACCAAAAATTTCAAGTCAAAATCATAATTTAAATACTGAAAATAAAAGAATTTGTGTTTAGGAAGCTTACCCAAATGAAAATTCATGAAAAATCTTTGCTCAAAATTGCACCTCAAAGCTCTTGGAACTCCAAAAATGGAAGAAAATAGTGTAGTAGTCAAAATGGGGAAGAAATGATATTTTCAACAAATAAAATAACAGAAAAATGGGTTGTTGACCCACATTGACTGGGTGTTGACCACAGTCAACCTTCACCAACACCCTTCAAAACACACTTTTTAACCCTTGGAACACATTCAGAACCCTATAAATATTGAATCCTATATGCAACCCTGTGAAAACGACGTTCCGGACACAATGGAATCATCTAAATTCATATTAGAGCTTTTGAACTTCAAATATTGATAAAGTCAAGCTTATGATTCGAACTAAACTGAAACTGCAACTTTGGTTCCAAAATCTTCGTTCTAACTCCGAATTCAGTTTCGTCAGTTCTCCTAGACCAAATTTCAAATTTCGGAGATAATGGAATTGAACAAAGTTGCATCGACACTTGAAACTCAAGTTGACCTCAAAACTCAAAATTTCAAACTTTAAACCTTTAAAAACTCTTTCTTCAATAAACTCCAACTTTTCACAAGGTTTTCAAAATTCTACTTTTCAACTCATCCAAAAATGACTCAAAGCAACTTTTGAAAAAGGCAAAAATGATAATTTCATCAAAAATGCTAAAAATGACCTTCAGGGTCATTACATCATTCACTACTAAAAATCATGTTCTTCCTCGAACATAAAGCAAAGGGAGGAGTCTCAAGAGAAGTAACCAAGAGTGTGAAACACAATTCCCAAAGTCATTAATTGCTTCTAAGTAGCCTCATTCGAGAGCTATATCATCTGAATGTACTATCGATTATAAAACTTATGAACCAAAATGAAATTCTGCCCTCCAAGAGTAATTATCGAATTAGAAACTAGCCAATGAACTAACAGTCGCATACCACGATGTACTCATCAGAATGAACTTCTGCCCACGAGACCACAAGGCAACTCAGATTTATTTTCGATGAAGGCCAAGAGCGAATCTAAACTAATCATAGCCAATTGTTATATAAAACGATTGTCAAATCTCATCCAAATTCCGTCCTCTTAACATAATCCTTCCCGAACTTAAGCTGCATAATTCCAATACTTTGACAATACATATTCACAGGAGAGAATCCAATTTAATCTGGCCCAATTGAAGGGAACGACCAGAAAATACAACCAATGAATGATACTTTCAAGCTTATAAAATCATAAATAATACTTCTCAGATGCTGGAACAGTAGCTGAATCAAGTATGGTGCCTTTTCCCCGAGCTGTAATTATTCAATTAGAAATCAACCTAAACTATGTGTAACCCTTCGAAGGGAAAACACCCGAACACCTACTCAAACACTCATACCCTGAAACGCCCCAAAAATGCCCAAAAATATGTCTAAAAAATATCCATTATCATAATTTTTATATATCTCAAAATTTGTGTGTGATATAAAAAATCTGATTTCACAATCGTGATCAGGGGTAAACTTGCGTGGGAAATAGATATAACCCTGGTTCTAGAGCACCCGTAGCGAAAATTCATTTTTTCAAATTCGCAAATTTCAGAGACGATCCGCACCCTGGCCACGACGCGCCAAAGGCGCAGATTAGTGTTGTTTGTTTCTTGAAAATCTGTTTTGGCCCAAGGGCCTTGGGGCCATGGCCCCATGCCCTGTTATGCGTAAAAACACCTATATTTAGCTATTTTTCAACTCTATATCACTCAGTACACTCTCAAAATCCTCTCAAACACTTAACCAAATATTTTATCCAAAATTCAAGTGACCCAAGCTCAATTCCGAATCTCAAGAAATCTATTCAAGCTTCAAGTCCCCTTCAAGACTACATCAAGAAAACCCAAGTTTGAGGTATATGAGTTTCAACCATTTGGTCCTTTCACCCATGGTGCCCAACCTTTTTTTTTTTTGTAAATTACATGTTTTCAAGTTGGATTATCTATGCGTATCTCTTATTATGAAATTGGATTACAAACCTTGTTGAGGTTTTATGAAATATTGATAGACCATGTATGTTTTGAGCTATGAAAATATGATCCATTGTGAGATTTGATGAGGGGTTTCAAGGTATCTTGCATGAGGGTTTTACTATGTGTTGGCGGATTGATTTACATTATTTTTTTTTACATTACTTCACTCTTAAATTTCATGATTTTAAACTAGCATTACACACCCGTCAAGTGTTTAATAAAATGTCTTGACATGAATTCTTGGGTTATTGATGGTCTATGATATGGTTTACAAGTTAAGTGACTATATGAGGATGAAGTGATTGTATGTATGTATTAAATTCATAGAAAGTATATATAGTGTTGCAAGTTGATCATACCTTGTTGGAGTGACAAGCCCAATCACCTTGTTGAGAGAGTGACATGCCTCAACCACTATGATAAGGGGGGGTGCTATGCCCATATATCTTATCGAGGGATATGTACGTTGACCACTATGATGGGAGGTGATATGCCCATCTAACTTGTCGAGAGGTATGTACCTTGACCACTATGATGGGAGGTGACATGCCCATCGACCATGTTGGGAGATATGTACCCTGAACACTCTGATGTGAGGTGATATGCCCATCTACCATGTTGAGGGATATGTATCTCATTCACCTTCCAAGGGGATGACATGCCTTGGATTCCAAGTAATAGCTTGCTTGGTCTATGATTATGGTCTCTTCCTACACATTATATTCTCAAGCTATATTTTTACAAGCATGTTTCGCTTCTAGCATTTATCATGCATGCCATATTGTTATTACACTTATCCATTGCTTGTGATTATGGATTTTGACTATATAGGCTATGTCTTGTTGCATTGCATCCTACATACTTAGTACATACAAACGTACTAATGCATACTCTATGCCTACATTTTGTTACCCTATAGGAACCAGAGAACCTCTTGATCATCCTCCACGTGGCTAGTCTTCGCATTTTGGAAGATAAGCCTTGGTGAGTCCTCAAGTTTGGGGACACTAGCTATTTTACTCTTGTAACTTGTTTTCTCTTTATGTTGAACTCTTGATACTATGAGGGTGAGCCTAAAAAGTGTCTTGGCCCCCGCTCCAGTCTGTGTGTAGAGGTGTTATTGGAACAATTAATGTACTTGTGCTTGGGCTTTGACTTTTCTATGTTTTATGCTATCAAAGTCTTCCCCTAGTCCCGTTTTCCCTTATTTATACATTGTCTTGTTGATGTTTTTCTTTTGCGACCAATAATGTGTACTTGATATGCTAAGAGGCTTGTCTGGGGTTCCTTCGGGTTACCCATTCGTCGTGTCACATCTAGGCCCTAGGCTTGATCGTGACAAATTTGGTATCAGAGCACTAGGTTGTTAATGGTCCTTAGAATCCAACACACCACATCGATTAGAGTCTTATTCATTGTTGTGAAGTGAACCACAACTATGAGTAGGAGGATATGAGACATTTTAGGAAATGTTTCCCTTCTACATGATCTATGTCGTGCTTTAGAAGTAAGTTAAGACTTTTTCCTCTAACGAATATTATTTTCTATTCTAGATCATGCCTATTCAAAGAGGAAGACTAAGGAGAGCCCGTACTCTCGAGGAACCACTGAATCCTCCCTCTCCTCAAGCTCCTCAAGATGGGGGAGTGACCCATGATAAGTTCCGGGATACTATTACCATTTTGGCTCATGCTATGGCCAACCAAATCAACCAAGGGGTCCAAGCTCCTCATTCTCCTACTTCAGTCTTTAGGGTGAGGGATTTTATTAAAATCAACCCACTAGAGTTCCATGGGTCAAAAGTGGATGAAGATCCTCAAGATTTCATTGATAAGGTGTATAAGGTATTGTCTATTATGAAGGTTAATTCAGAGGAAAAGGCAGAGTTGGCGTTCTACCAACTCAAAAGGGTGACTCAAATTTGGTTCACCCAATGGAAGATGGAGAAGGGGAACAATAATGTCATCATTGGAAAGAGTTCAAGGCAATATTTCACAACCAGTTCTTTCCTATGGAGCTAAGTGACACGCCCCGCGCCACTTTTGCACCAAATCTGCGCATGGACGTGTCCACCAGTGCCTTGAATGCACTGGCATTGTGCGAAACATGGAAGGAAGACACTAGCACTGAAGCCACATCTCGCGCGCCCCAGCAGTCACTTGCGCGTCTTCTTGCCAGCGCCCGCGCGCGCCTGTGCACCCGTCTGCGCGCGCGTCTGCGCTAGCGCGCCTGCCTGCGCCTGCATGCCTGCCTGCACCTGCACGCCCGCCTGCGAGCCCGCCTGCACCTGCATGCCCACCCCTGCACGCGCGCCTGCGCGCCCGCCTGTGCCTGCACGCCTGCCTGCGCGCGCCTGCCTGCGCTAGTGCGCGCCAACTGGCGCCAGCTGTCTCTAATGGCTAGTCCAATGGCTAGTCACTGACCAACTGCCAGAAACGGGGAGAATCCAGCTAGCAACGTCTAGTACCCCTTGTTATAATTATTTATTGCTTTTTAGTCCCTTAGGCACTTGTATAAATAGAGAGGCCTTTGGCATTTGTTAGACATCAAGAAATCTTGTACTCTCAAGCAATTTTAAAGCTTTCTTTCAATCAATATAAACTTTCTTCCTTCCAAACTTTCTTTGTTTACTTTCCAACGTTCCCTTAGTGATCTTAGGCAACTCGGCTTGCTAGATTTTGCCAATATCAAGTAAATTCCGCAAGGCAAATTGTCTAGTGCCGTACGACACTTAGCTTTGGTTTCTAAGGCCGTAACAACTTGGTATCAGAGCGGTTCTAAGTGTCAACAATGGCAAGCGACGGAGAGGTTTTTGATACCAGCACCGCCGATGCCTTGGCGAACGTCACCAAGAGGACTAAGAGTAAGAAATCCAAGAAAGTGGAGAAGCTGCCAACCGATCAAAGCGAGGCTATCAACCCTCCAACTGCCGAAGTAAGCGATTGGGAGCGCGAGGAGCTACCCACAAATATCGCCCCGGAATTGGAGCTAGGCACCAGGGTAGAGTTTGCCCACAAAGCCACTGAAATATTGGGTCAACGCCTAAGTAGGATTGAGGACAAATTCCAGGACTTGGAGGAGACCTTTCTCGATGAAAACTCCAACCTTCGCAAGGACGTTGACGAACAGCGGGTAGTACAGGAGGAAACACATGCTGTTCTTGAGAGCCGGATCACAGCTCTGGAAGGTAAGTTCATGGACATGCTAGAGTCCATGCGCACCAGAGTCAAATAGCTCGAAGAAGCCATGCAACAAGGCAAATCTGCCGCACCAATCTTAGAGCGGGAGGTCAGAATTGACGCTCCCAAACCACCAATCTTCAAAGGCATTCGTGATGGCCAAGAAGTTGAAAATTTCCTATGGCACCTGGAAAATTGTTTCATGTGCACCGGAATCACCACTGACGACATGAAGATTCGCACAGCAGTTGTCTACTTGACTGAGATGGCAATGTTGTGGTGGAGATGCAAGGATGCCAAAATTAAATGAGGGAGCTGCACAATCTGTACGTGGGAGCAGTTCAAGGCCGAGTTCAAACTCACGTTCTTCCCCAGTAATGTTTTCCAAGATTCCATGAAGAGGTTACGAGAATTGAGGCAAACGGGTAGCCTGAAGTCATACATCAAAGATTTCACTACCCTCACGCTTCAAATTCCCTATCTCACTGAAAGGGACTTGTTATTCTACTTCATGGATGGCTTACAAAGCTGGGCAAAGCCGGAGCTTGAACATCGCCAAGTTTCTACCTTCAACGAAGCCGTCACTCAAGCGAAAAGCTTGTCTGATTTCAGACAGGACCGGGGTAAGGCCAAAGATGCCCGGACCAACACTGCCAAGAGCGGAGGAGATCGTTCTAAAGGCAAAGAGGACCGCCCACAATGGAAGACAGGACGCCAAGCCTATGAGGAGAGGTCAAACCAGTGGAAGGAGGCCAAATGCTACATTTGCGGGGAGCCGCATTGGTGCGGAAAATGCCCTCAGATGAAGAGCATTGGAGCAATAATCTAGGACCACCAGAAGAAGAAGGCCCAGGAGAAAGCTCAAACTTCAGGGGCAACCGTAAATGTAGGCATGATTGGGCTTTGTGCAACTGCCGCCCAACAATCCGGACAGCTGAAGGCCACTTCCACACAGTACGTGGATCTGACCATCAATGGGAAACCTGTGCGTGCTTTGGTTGACACTGGAGCGGAGGCCAATATCATGACTCAGTCGGCAACAGACAAATTGGGACTGAGTTATAGCCCAAGCGAGATGCAGCTTAAGACAGTCAACGTCCCACCTACACTAGTGAAAGGCATCGCCAGCGACCTGGATATTACTTTGGGTAACTAGCGGGGCAAGACCAATTTTGTCGTAGCTCACTTGGACATATTCGAGATCGTGCTTGGCCAGGAATTTTTTCGCCAATGCCCATCTATGATCTCACCTTACTACCAACAGATGTTCGTTCTGGAGAAGGGAAGATCTTGCACCGTGCCACTGGTCAAGATGCCCAAAATGGCACAACTTTTCCATCTTTCGGCCATGCAGATTGAGAAAAGCTTTAAGAAGGAAGAGCCAACTTATTTGGCCACCACTGCAAGTTCGGGTGAAAACAATGGTGCCCAAGAATCTTTGCCACCATGCATTGAAGAGGTACTCCAAGAAAACAGGGACATCATGCCTGAGGAGCTGCCTACGCACTTGCCTCCACGACGGGAGGTTGATCACCAGATTGAGTTAGATCCAGGCACCAGACCACCGGCCTATTCTGCCTACTGGATGGCTCAACCAGAACTGGAAGAGCTTAAGATGCAATTGGAGGAGCTTCTTGACGCTGGACACATTCGTCTGTCCAAAGCACCGTTTGGAGCACCGGTGCTGTTCCAGAAAAAGAAGGATGGGTCAATGCCCCTGTGCATAGATTATCGGGCATTGAACAAAGTCACTATCAAGAACAAGTATTCCATCCCTCTTATTTCGGACTTGTTCGACAGATTGGGCCATGCCAAGTACTTTTCCAAATGGACTTGAGAAAAGGGTACTACCAAGTTCGGATCGCCGAGGGAGATGAGCTGAAAACAACTTGTGTCACGAGGTACGGATTTTTCGAGTGGTTGGTAATGCCTTTTGGCCTAACCAACGCACCCGCAACGTTCTATACGCTTATGAACAAAATATTTCATCCTTACTTGGACGACTTCGTCATGGTGTACCTGGACGACATAGTCATCTATAGCCAAAACTTGGAGGAACACATGGAGCACTTGCGCAAAGTATTCCAAGTCTTGCGCGAAAACAGTTTGTTCATCAAAAGGGAAACTGCGAATTCGCCCAGTCCGAAGTGCATTTCCTTAGCCATATTATCAGTCAGGGACAACTTCGCATGGATGGAGCCAAAGTGCAGGCCATCCTACAGTGGTATGCACCCACTAAGGTCCCGGAACTAAGATCGTTCCTGGGCTTAGCCAACTACTATCGGAGATTCATCAATGGATACACCGCAATTGCTGCACCATTCACGGAGTTGCTAAAAAAGGATAAGCCGTGGGTTTGGGACAAAACATGCCAGGAGGCTTTTGAACACCTCAAGACTATTATGTCTGAGGAGCCGGTCCTCGTCTTGCCGGACTTCTCAAAATCGTTTGAGCTACACACTGATGCCTCAGACTTTGCCATCGGTGGTGTGCTTATGCAAGACAAGCACCCCATTGCCTTTGAAAGTAGAAAGTTGAGCGAGACGAAATGGCGGTACACCATTCAGGAAAAAGAAATGACCGCTATTGTTCACTGCTTACGGACCTGGAGGCACTACTTGTTAGGGTCTAAGTTCATAGTCCAGACGGACGACGTTGCCACAAGCTACTTCTTGTCACAGAAAAAGCTTACCCCCAAGCAAGCTCATTGGCAAGACTTCTTGGTGGAGTTTGATTTCCAGCTTGTGTACAAGCTGGGCAGGGTCAACGTAGTGGCCGATGCCTTAAGTCGAAAGGCTGAACTTGCTGCCATAGTTACTGCCCAATGCAGCATACTTCAAGTCATCAAGGAAGGTTTGTCGCATGATCCAGACGCACGGAGGATAATGGAACTTGCCTCGGAACGCAAGACCCGTAACTTTTGGGTTGAAGATGGCATTTTACTTGCCCCTTGTAGAAGGATCTATGTGCCGAGATACGACAACATCAGGTGTCAAATTATAAAAGAGAGTCACGACACTCTATGGGCTGGACACCGTGGGCAACGCCGTACGCGTGCCTTAATCAAAACAGTCTACTATTGGCCAAAGATGCAGAACCATATCGAGGCTTATGTACAAACCTGCCTTGTCTGCCAACAAGACAAGGTGGAATAGCGCAACCCTGGGGGACTTTTGGAGCCACTTCCAATAGCGGAGCTTTCATGGGAAAGCATCACCATGGACTTTATCATTAGGCTACCTAAGTCCGATGGTTTTGGTACGATCATGGTTGTGGTAGACAGATTCTCAAAATACGCCACATTCATGCCAGCCTCACCAGGATGCAAACGCCAAAGAGGCAGCCCATCTTTTCTTCAAGAACATAGTAAAGTATTGGGGGCTGCCTCGGCACATCATAAGCGATCGCGACCCGCGCTTCACAGAAAATTCTGGAGGGAGTTGTTTCAACTACTTGGTACAGAATTATACTTCTCTGCCAGTTTCCACCCTCAGACGGACGACCAAACGGAAAGAGTTAATGCTTTACTCGAGTGCTACCTAAGGCATTATATTAGCTCACACCAGCGGGATTGGGCAAAGCTGCTTGATGTGGCCCAATTCTCATTTAACTTGCAGCGAAATGAGGCCACCGACAAGACACCATTCGAACTGGCCACGGGCCAGCAACCTCAAACTCCCCACTCTCTGCCATTAGCATTTGAGGGGAAGATTTTAGGCGCCTATCACTTGCCCAAAAGGTTCCAAAAACAGATGGACACCGCTAAGGCACACTTGGCCAAGGCGGCTAAGCGTATGAAGAAGTTTGCCGATCGGACAAGGCGTCCCGCAAATTACAATGTCGAAGACTTGGTTTTGGTGAAATTCAATTCCAGGCAGTTCAAGGTACTTAGGGGCGTAAACCCAAACCTTATGCGCAAGTACGAAGGACCTTTCCGGATCCTTGCCAAAGTTGGCAAGATTTCCTACCGACTTGAGCTTCCGCCAGCACTGGAAATATATCCGATCTTCCATGCAAGTGTTTTCAAACCTTATCATGAAGACAAGATGATCCTATCATACGACGATCGCATAGGGCGCCCATCACCATCACTGCTGCATACGACAGGGAAATCGACACCATCATCGATTATCAAGCCACGCAAACATGGGGACAACCGCCCACGGCAATGTTCCTTGTCCACTGGAAGGGACAATCTCCAGAGGAAGCAACATGGGAAAGACGCGAAGACCTATGGCAATATGAAGACAAGGTATGAGCGTTCTTGGACCAACAACGCTGCGCCAATGCATTGAGGTCGCCACATCATCGGGCGGGGGAGCCTGACACGCCCCATGCCACTTTTGCATTAAATCTGTGCATGGACATGTCCACCAGTGCCTTGAATGCACTGGTATTTTGTGGAACATGGAAGGAAGACACTAGCACTGAAGCCACAACGCACGCGCCCCAGCAGTCACTTGCGCATCTGCCAGCCAGCGTCCGTGCGCGCGCCTGTGCGCCCGTCTGCATGCGCGTCTGTGCTAGCGCGCCTGCCTTTGTGCTCACCTATGCCTACGTTCCCGCCTGCGCGCTTGCCTGTGCGCCTGCCTGCGCCAGTACGCGCCAACTGGCACCAGCTGTCTCCAACGGCTAGTCACTAACCAATTGCCAGAAACGGGCAGAATCTAGCTAGCAATGGCTAGTGCCCCCTATTGTAATTATTTATTGCTTTTTAGTCCCTTAGGCACTTGTATAAATAGAGAGGCCTTTGGCATTTGCTAGACATAAAGAAATCTTGTACTCTCAAGCAATTGTAAAGCTTTCTTTCAAGCAATATAAACTTTCTTCCTTCCAAACTTTCTTTGTTTATTCTCCAACGTTCCCTTAGTGATCTTAGGCAACTCGGCTTGCTAGACTTTTCCAATATCAAGTAAATTTCGCAAGGCAAATTGTCTAGCGCCGTACGACACTTAACTTTATTTTCTAAGGCCGTAACATAAGGGAGGCTAAAATGATAGAGTTTATAAATCCTAAGCAAGGTTCCATGGGCGTGAGGGAATATGCCCTCAAGTTCAACCAACTCTCCAAGTATGCTCCACAATTGGTGGCCGAGCCGAGGTCTAGGATGAACAAATTTGTGTCAGATGTGTCTGACTTGGTTAATGAGGAGTGTCCAACCGCCATGTTGGTAAGTGGTATGAATTTGTCTCGCCTCATGACTTATGCCGAACAACTAAAGTGGGACAAGCTTAGAAAAAGAAAATGTGGTAAGGCCAAGAGGGCCCTTTTGAAGGTGGATTTCAAAATCCCAAGGGTGGCCGATTTCCTCAAGGCCACAAGTTCCAAGGTCAATAGTCTTCCAATGCTCCTAATAAGAGGTTTGCTAATGATAACCCAAGGGTCCAAGGTGGAGGTGGTGTGGTGCCTAATCCTATGTGCTCAAGATGTGGTAGAGGCCATAATGGCCCATCTTTGAAGAATACTAATGCTTGTTATGGTTGTGGTGAAGTGGTTCATAAGGTGATTGATTGTTCTCGTAATTAAAACAAGGGTAAAGATGGTCGTCCATAAGTCCAAGGTGCAAATGTGGGTCCAAAGGGAAGAGGAGGCCAACAAGGGGGTACTCCAAGGCAAAATAAAATCTATGCCCTTCAAGGTAGACAAGGGGTGGATGAGGTGCCCGATGTCGTCGCCGGTATATTAAAGGTTTTTTATTTTGATGTGTATGCTTTGATAGACCAGGGTGGCACTCCTTTTTTTATTACTCTTTTTGTTGCCAAAAATGCTTCATGTTAGTCCCGAATTGTTGTGTGAACCTTATGAAGTGTCTACTCCCATTGGTGCATCAATTGTTGGTAGGAGAGTCTATAGAAATTGTTCTGTGTTCATTTTGCATAAAATCTTTCCTTGTGATTTTGTTGAATTAGATATGGTGGATTTTGATGTCATTCTTGGGAT
>JAABOM020059420.1:0-12833 GCA_011800125.2 Solanum clarkiae
TAGGACGTATTATATTATATATAATAATAAATAATACAAATGAAAATGAAAATTATTAATGAAATACAATTAAAGAAATACTATATAATTAAAATATTTATTTAAATTCTATATAAATATTCAACTTTTCTAGATCATTGCTCCAATAAGTACTCTGTTGATGCATGGTGTAGTTCAAAATGAGCTTATTGGTACTTAATTTTTTATGTCGAGCTAAAATTTATTGAAATCGATAATTTTCATATGTTGTCATTTCTACCATTGGAGATGAACCTTCTGATGCATCTTCAATTGATGCATTAAGATCATGCCCATCCTCAATCATCATTAAGTTATTGTCGTAATTTTCTAAAATTATGACGTATTTTATATTTCAATTTTAATGTATATCAATTATTAATATGTTGAATGTTTTATTATTTTAAAGTACATTGTATTATTTATCTAATGATTATGTTTGCATCCTTTAAATTTTTGTAAGGTTAATTGTAATTAAAATTAACAAAACTTAATTTTTAAAAAAAGTCATATATAGAAAAATTAGATTTATAAAAAAAAAACTAAGGTTTGTATCTAAAATTAACATTATAAAAATATAACTAATTAAATATATAAGAGAATTTAATCAAAACGATGATATATATGATAGGATTTGAAGATGGGTGTGTTGAGTTGTTTTTTGCGTCGGCGAAAATGATTATCACATCCCAACTGAAGAACAGAAATCACATTCAGCAGAGAAGAATTAGGAAGTCAGACAAATACGTGTCTTAAATGGGAAAAGAAAAAAGACCATCTAAACCATGTTCGTGGAAGAAAAAAAGTAGAGACTTGCTATAACCATGGAGTCATCTGAAATACGAAACAGATAGATGGATAGCAACCAGAATGATATTCCATCTCCATGCCCCTGACCTCATTCTAGAACCGCTGTTGTCAGAGGCTGTACCAACAACAAAGCATGTCTTAGTTTAGAGAAAAATGTGTTGTCATGGACGAATTAGAAACTGAATAAACTTACCAGGACAAGTTAACTGAGTGCTTGTGGTAAAAATGGTCTGGTTGCTGTAACCAGCATAAACACACGCTGTGGAATTACAATCTGAAGATGTGGAATTACCAATGTACAAGTTATCTAAACCTTGGCACTGCATGGAGGGACATGTCTTCCAAAGAGAGGACTTTATCTGGGATGGTTGGCATTGCAACCTGAGGATGGAACAATGTTAGGTTATATTGGCATTCAAGCTGTGCACAAGTATAAAAATCAACATCATCGCTTTAGCTACTTACGTCCAGTTGTTTGCAGCATCGCATTTGCACATCACACAATTGGCAGCAGTGAAGACATATGTGTCGTTTGGCACGAGCAAAGGATAGTCCAGTGAGGTATTGCTCACCGCTGATTGGCAAGCTGCAAATCAAACACTTTGGTAATCATGAAAAGGAGTGGGAAAGTTCCAGAATATGGTTAACGATGATTTCCACTACTAGATTTAGCAACCTTGATCATCAATCTTCTCTTATCATTATTGTTTTTTTCCAAAATCTGGAAAGACATAAGTAACTTCTTGGGAGATCAACATTCAGCCCTAAGGCCATTGAAGTCAGCCACTCAAATATCACATTCAGAAGGTAATCTAGAAATTTTGTAAATTTGATCTCGTCAAGCCATAGTTCATCGAAACATGATAATTAATAAGATATTAAGAATACCTTCTCCTGCCAGAAGCTTTTTCTGTCGTAGGAACGACTACAGATACAAGAATCAATTCAAGAAGATGTTACAAGAAGCGATAAGAGAAATTTCTAATGAACATGAGCAATAGGGCAACACATTTTCTTTTTCCTTTTATAACAGTGGTGTCCCCCAGCTTATGCACATGATACCTGCTATAAATTGATTATTTAATTGATGTATGCTCTGCAAGTATAACGAGCCACAGGACTCTTGAACTTGAGAGTCAATGAGCATCTACAGGCTGGGATTTAGAAGGGGATGACTAAGGTGCAGCCACTACCTATGCCAATGTATGTTCTGAGTTTAGTTTTGTGTCCTCACAGTTAGCCAAGACCCAATTAGCGGATTGTCAAGGCAGGGAGTTGTTAGAAATCAAAATCAAACAAGAGCGATTAACATTAGTAAAATATGCAATCACAACCACTTAAAGAAACCTCCAAGGTGCAAATTTTGTTAATGATTTTGTCTATTCCATAGAGCTAATAGAAACAAATTTAGTAGAATAATTAAAGACGGTTAACGACTACACGTTAGTTGTGTCAGGCTGGCAAATCGGCTCAGGCAAAATAAATGGAGTACCTTTAAGCGGAACGTCAAGAACAGAACCAGCTAAAAGTTCTTTAGGACTTGCTAAACCATTGAGTCTCAAAAGGGTGTCCTGGGAGACATTGTACTGCTGAGCAATGGCCTCAATGGTGTTGCCAGAGCTCACCAATCGACCATAATGAACAACCTTTTCTCCGTCAACTTCGTCGCAGCTGCAAGGCAGTGGGATCCACAATTTATCCCCTGGTTGTATCAAATTGGGGTTGGATATGTTGTTGACCGTCTGGAGTTCCTGAACGGTGAATAAGCCGGCGAAGATGTCGGAAACGATGTGGGAGAGGAAGTCGTTAGGGACGACGGTGTAAGTGGGGCGTTTGTTGGCTATTCCGGTGCCGTTTCTACAGAGGCAAGGAAAGGGGATTTTGATGGTTTGGTTTGCGGGTAATTTCTGATCAGGAGGGGTATTTATAGGGAGGTTGTTGACGCCCAGAAGGGAACGAAGATTCTTTAGGTTGAAGAGTTTCTTGACTGCGTTAAAGGTGGTGGCGTTGGGTAAGGTATAGTCGATAATGGCGTCACAAGTACCGGGGGAGGTGCAAGTGAAGGAAGCTGCTGCCGGAGATGAAACGGTGAGCAGCCAGACAAGGCATAACAGAGCAGTTGTCAGCCTCGAAAAAGAAACCATCTTTTTTTGTTTCTGTGGTGCAAATGGAAAAGAAAAAATGGAGTTACAAAATAGTGGCGTTACAGAGTTGAGTAGTGGAGAGTATTATAGGGGTAGAGGAAATAAGGTAATTAATGGGTACTAAGAAGAGGGTCTGAATATGAGAAAAACGGAAAAAGGAAAACAGTTGACTACAGGAATGAACCAACACTTCAGTTTAGTCTTTGTCAAAGACTCGCCATGTACCCGCTATTTTATTTTATTACGTATTTGAATTTCGCTTTTTTTAAGAAAATATGAAATTATTCATGGTCAAGATAAAAATTTGACTCTTGACATATATTAGGACTAATACTATTATATTTAATTTTGTATTAAGTTATTTCCACTTTCCACCCGCGTTCTTTTTTTCTTGGATCATTGATGAATAGCTACAAATTAGCATTCTTTGTTACAGATTAATTTAGAAGAGCAAGTATATTCACTAGAAATTCGTTCTCGATTAAAATTAAATTTAAAACCCCTTCAATACTTTTTGGATCCTTCTGATGCTGACTTTCTTTATATTAAAATCTTCAAAACATTCCACATCTTAATCTTTACATTATTTAAAAGTTATATTTCTCCTACTTGGGAAGGTGAAGCTAAACGGTCTCACAACATTAAATACACTTTTATTTTTATCGCAATAATAAGTAGGTACTTGGTACGCCTTATTTTATTTTGTATACTTCACTATTTCGAAATTATTCCCATCTAAATTAGTCTAACCATCAGCTAAAGAATAAGTCAACTAAAATGGAAGAGGGAATTAATTATGGAAACAGCCGAAAAACGTTGAACATAAAAAAGTAACGCAAAATGGGAAAGAAAGACTATTTCCTACTAATAATGATGAACCCCAACTTCACGTGAAAATGAAATTTCTGAAAGATGAATAGACCCAGTATCGTAACAGATAGGGACCCCAACGTTCTCTTCCTCAGGCTTTAAGCCAAAAAGTGTACTATACGGCGTCAAAGTTTCTGTTACAGTTGATGAAACGTTTTTGCTGGTAACCAATAAGACTTGTTCCCAAAACAAAAACAGAAACTTTTGAAGTCGATTTGCAACAAACTTTTGGGGAAGAAAACGGGTGGGAATTATGTGAAGAATTTTTTACCAGCAGACAAAACCACCTGTGTCCAGGACGTTGTCGTCTTGTAAGAAATTCTGCAGAGAATCATTAAAAGAAACATATTACTCTGTATTGCTTCCCGGATTCCCCTTAAAAACAAGTATTATTTATTCGCCAGTTCAAAGATGGAATTTGAAAATAAAAGATTCATATATCATGACCTAAACATAGTGGCGCAGTCATTGCTAATTTACCTCATTAAAATACATTATTCTTTACCTTTAAACACGCTCAACAGATTGCGTGAAAATCCAAAAAACACACAGACTCAGCAAAGAGCTTCACACACATTTCCTGCCAACTATTCTCTTTATCAAAGACATCATCTATTCTCAACGGGAAAATAACAAATTCAACGGCTCTAAACACACCAGTGAACATGGATACATCCAATTCTCTACTTCTCTTCTAGTACTGATTCCGCAAAACTCTGCTGCCTGGAGATACAAAACCGACGTGCAATTTTAGTATCAGTAGAGCTTGCTTATCGAAAATTCAAACAAAGACAACAATGTCAGTGGCAGGAGAACCACACACCTTCATTCTAGAAGAACAAGAAAAAAGATAGCTCACAGTACCATCATCAACATAAAAGCCCAGGGGACACCGTAGGAGACAGAAAGAGACATCAAATTAGATTAAGCTTCCAAGGAAAAAAAAATACACGTGCAACATAATTTAAAAGATACAAAATGATCAAGAAATCAATAAAAGGCAGGAAATATAGCAGGTAAAGGACAAACTCTGTTACTACAAACAATCAAAGCAAACGTAAACAGCACATGGCATTAAGTCTAATACTTTTCTTTTTGTGTATGGTGCATGTGCAAGTGATGGGTGTGGGTGGATACAGGAAACATACTTCCTCTCTCGATGCTTGGGGCTAGGACGAGAGTATTTCAAATATCCATCCCAAGGAACTTTTTTAAGACCTGCTCTAACAGAAATGATGTCCCTAACCCTGAAATGAGAAAATTGTCAATGATCAACTTCAATGCGAAATTAATCTCTCACATCTGATAAGAAAAATGCCCCTAATGGAAATTTTACCTCTCTGCAAACTCGATTGGAGTCTCCCCGGGTCTTATGTTCTGAGGCTCCAGGTACCAAACATCACAGACTACAGCCCAAGATGTCATAAGCTGCAAGAGGTGCATTGTGAAGGATTGTCTGCAACCAATAGAAGAAAGGCAAACTTCAAACAGGAAAGAAGAAAGATTATAACACAATGAATACCAACAAATAAACCAAATAAGCAATTTGACATTAACAAATACTTACTTTCTACTATTCCAAAAGGCATCAACAAAAATTTGGTTGTACTTGATTGCAATAGGACAAACAGTGCAGCCCAGTTCAAATGCTCCCTATTCATCATCAAGAAAAAGGATAGAGGCATCAAGCCCATTAGCTTAAACACTTGGAAACCACATTAAAAAAATTACTTGTAGTAGCGTCTTTTGTACGTGTGTGTTCAGTATAAAGGAAAACATTTTTCAATTATTTAATGTTCAGTTGGTCAAAATTTTTGGGAAAACATTTTCTCTAGGAAAACAAGTTCCTTAAAATGGAGAAAATAACTTCCTTGGGAGAAGTAGAGAAAGCAAGTTTCACAAGTGCCATTTTTGATTGTGTCCTCCCCACCCTCCACCAAAACACCTCATCTTCACCCCATCCCCAACCCACCTACCTCCCATTAGTATTTGTCTAAATTATATACAAATGCTTTTAGGATAATATTTTTTGCTTATGTACCCAGCACTAGAAAATAAGACACTCACTAATTTTCCTATTTTCCAAGAAAACATTTTCCTTCATACTGAAAGCACCCTGAAGATACTAAAACACTATTGAAGACCAGAAACACCATAAAATATACTTTTTAGCTTCATGCTTTAGCCAATTACTCACAAGTAACAAATCCTCCTAGTTGAAGGGAGAATATTCGAACGACCTATAATTTGGGTCAAGGAGAGCTCAACCATTTAAACTTTTATAAATGAATGAAATAATCAGGCCTACCTTTTTGAATATGACATTGTAATGGTTATTTACACAAGTTCCCTCTGGGAATATAAGAAGAGGGTTGTTATCAGCCCCTTCAACATGTTGCCTCAACCTGAAAATTAAAATATGTAAGGAAGTAAATACAGACTGAGATGTCTATTATGATTCTTGATCCTTGGATTCTGAGCGGTTAAACCAGATGCATCCAACACCTTCTAAAATGGTGCTCTGCAATAGTCCGGCAAAAGTATTACTTTAATAAAAGATTGATAATCAAAACAGGAGATATAGAAGATCACTTCATAAAATTATCTTGTAGTTATACAAAGACAAGCTTGCAGCCAAAAGTTCTTAAGTATGTGCACTTCAGCATAGATGGAAATTGCGCCTTTATACTCCTTAAGGTTTGAACATAAGCAAATGAATGCTAGAAACTAAAAGTGATTAGCAAGTTCGACAAACCTTGGCCGAGACTGTACCAGCAGGGTAACAAAGAAGATCTGGGTAACTTGTTTTTATAATTGGCATGGTGATTTAATAAGACTCGACGCGTACAATATTCTTTGCTTACAGAATAACCACTTTAAAAAACCGGCCAATCTTTTGCGACCAAAATCAGTGAGTGCTCTTTTAAGATGGAGAGAAGACACAAATATAGAAGAATTTAGCGGGTGGGTTTTATTCCAACATGGCAGTCCACAACAAAAATTAGATAAGTTTAAAATATGTGAAAGAATGAGATCGAGGTCTGTTAGTTCTTAAGGGTATATATGGCCAATTATATTAACGGCATGGGTATATTTGGGACTCTATTGCAAATGGAGAGTAAAATTGGCCCATTTTCGATGTTGAAGGGAAATTTTGGCCCTTTTCACTAGTTGTTTATATACATCTCTTCATATCAAAGCTTGGGAACTTTTGATAGAGACAAAATGAACGAGTAAACAATGCAGATGCTTTAGACCTCTTACCAACCCATCCAGGATGCTTCTGCATGATCACTGCAAATGCAGTCATCTGCTCTAAGATAATAAAATCAATCATTGACGTGTGATTTGCCACAAAAACCTGTCGATAAAACGCACAAGGCGACTTTAGATGTTTAGAGAAGATGGTTCACAAGTGAGGTTTCAGCTATAGCAGAAGACATACCTGCTTAGGTCGTATGCTAGGCCGTGGGCCATGGTATTTGACAACCCCAGTCCAAGATGCAACAAAGAAACTGCACATCAGCTCCACCAGAAACCTCTAAGAAAATTAATCAAGGCAAGGATGCCAGAAACCTTAGTATGTATAGAATAACAAAAGTGCAACATAAGCAAGTCTAGGCATCTTAATTCATAATAGAGAATTTCTAAACAATATTGACAATATATCTAACTCATTTGGGCCCCAACTTGGATGAGGTACAAGACGCTATCAGATACCACTAGCTGAGTCAAGTTGATTTGAGTATCTGGTTGAGTACCGATTTGGATGTTGTATTTTTCTTATTTGAATATTTTTGTTTTGATTGAATGTCTTTTTTAATACTATGTATTTTTAATTATATATTTGAGTATTGGTAGGTTCGGTTTGTTTCCATCATAATCGCTAAATTTTAGGGATAGTATCCGATAAGACACGGTGTCATTAAATACCGAGAATGAGTTTCTACTCAGGGATAGTTTCTCTGTTGCCTTCTCTTGGATAGTTTTTGTTTAAGTGTTAACCGGTTACTAAGGAAAAAGAAGAAAAAGTTCAGTTTGGTGAAAAAAACAAAGAAGAAACAAACAAAGAAAGCCAGGCAGAAGCTTCAGCTGAAGAAAAAAGAACTATGAGCATAGTCCATAGTGTACATGAATATTTTCTATGACTACTTTTGTTTGCAATCTAAGGATTGAGACAGATTTAGCGGATTCCTTGTGTGATGTTTCAATGTGCTTTACCACGTCTTTTATCCAAGATCATACTAGAACATGAACAAAAATGTTGCAGAAAGCTGGTCCAGACACAATGAGCAACTTCCAAAGCTAATCAACATAATGAAGTCTTCCATTGATAATTGCATTACCTAATATCTGCAGCTGTAGTAATTCTGTTCATACGCTGAATCCTATGTTTGCTTCAATTGTTTATTTTGGAACATATTCCTATTTCTTGGGAAATTTCATAGCACAAGTTTCAGTAATTTCTATCCATATGCCAAGATAACAGAAGTAGTCTTTCCATTATCTTGACCAATGGTGTAATAAAGTAGCTTTAACAAACTGTAGAGATCAGTATATAAATGTGAAGCTCTCTCCAAAACCAGTTTTAGTATCAACATCTGCTATAACTTGCCAAAGTCTTGTGAACTAGATTAGTTTCCCCAGAAAGTAGTGTGTCTGCTCTTGTTTGAACCCATTTGCTCAGCATTTCACTAGATAGAGTGCTGAATAACATTACAGCTGCTGAACTCTCCAGATAGCTATAACCATATTTCTTCGAACAGGCATTTCATTTTTTAATCACAGTTCAGCATAAGCTAATTGGTAAAATTACAATGGAAATTCTTTCTTAATCTAGAGACCTTTTCAATTAGCGGGTGATTCGTCTCTTCCTTGTAACAACAAGGAAAACATACCAAGTGGAATCTCACTCAGTGGGGTCTTGAGAGAATAGAGTGTACATAGATCTGACCACTAGCTCGTGAAGATAGAGAGACTGTTTCCGAAACAACTCTACTCAAGTGCAACAAACCCAAGTAGAACAAGAAGAAAATAATGAATAAAGCATAACAAGTAGTATGAAAAGCATTGTAGGGTCTGCAAGAAAGAAACAATAATAACAACAAAATATTATGATAATCAAAACACATAAATAACATATAGCAAGAACTACAAGAACACTCAACTACAACATGCACTAACAAGCCTAAACATCCGCAAAGCAAAACAAGACTCTACCCCTACTAACCTTATACACTTTATGCGCCATGCCATGTCTAATCACTTTTTCCCAATACTATTTCGACCTACCTCTACCTCCCCGCGTACTTCCTACGACCAAACTCCCACACCTCTTCTCTTCATATGTACAAACCATCTGAGTCTCGCTTCCCCTATAGACCACGCCCACCTTCTCCTAACTAACCTCATTTCTAATCTTCTCGCTCATGGTAATGCCCAAGACTTCCTTGTAAGATGAATATAATTTTCTCCACAATAAAGGCCAACGATAAAGGCAAAAATTATCATAATATATTGCAAGCAAAGGCCAACGAAAGCGCAGTCCTTGACTAAAGCAAATAAAAGAGAAATTTTAAGTGAAGCCGATAACAAAGAGAGATACCTCTAGCTTTTTCCTGAACTTATCGTGCCCTTTAAGTAGGAAATGCACCAGGAAATAGCAAGAGAGAAATATTATCCATCCAATTGTCAAGACAAAAACTCTGCAATTGCATTAGAAACAAAGGATGACAAAAGTGAGCTCTCAATGGGGCAATAAACAACTATTGCAATGTGCATTAAAGGGTTCCAGCTTTCCATGTTCTACATATAGATGGCCAAGCTGGGTAAGCAAAGTAAGTGATGATTAAGACTGGAATGAGAAAAAGAAAAGAGGCTAAACCTTATAGGGAAAAGAATCCCATATCTAACAAGGACGCCCAAGCACCATAAAGGAAACAAGTAAACATTCCAGTTCCAAGGTTCTGGTGGATTCGAGTGAAAGAATCCTGCAAGAGCAAGAGAATCGACAGGGGTCAAATAGCTTTTCGTGGTAGAAGAATAGGCAATTCTTCAAGCAAAGAATTGAAACGTACGTCAATGATGGCCCCAGCAGCCTCAGTTAGGGTGGGGAGCAAATCACGCCTGGAAACAAAGGAAGAAAAGGGAATAAGGGATGGAAGAATAGGGTTTTACAGGCGAAGCTTGCCATGGGGCTCTTGGATGGATCCAGTAGGCAGATAATCTTCAAGATTGGGTCGATCCAACTCCAATTCGGAGCTTGAATTGTTCATCTTTTTGTTTGTTTTTGAATCATCAATATTAACCAAAATACAAATAGAAAGAATGTCGTCTATTCCTGAACCTTCGCTTTTCTGACGCGTGTCATACTTCTTTCCCTCCATCTGCCGCTTTTCGCTATATTAATAATAAATCATAGACAAAGCTTAGTTATTTGTTGGACTGAAAATTATGAATTGAGATACAATAACATAATGAATTGCAAATTTACTTAATTACAAAAATTATTTATCTGTGTCCTCGAATTATTATTAACTCACATTTATGCTAACTACTTAATTACAATAATTAATTATATATATTAACCAAAATTTGATCATTTTATTTTCTTTGTTCTTTTGTTATATCAGTAATAATCTATTTGATCAATTTTTTTATAATTTAGACGTATCAGAAAGTAATTTTATAAAAAAATAATCATTTTTTCATGCAAATATTTTTATCCCAAACTAACTTATTTCATAATTAATTATTCTGAGATAACATGTTGCCAACCAAATTAGTCAAATACAAGAAGTTATTCAAGTTGGCCAAATATACTACAAATAGCAATACTATTACTTCTTCTCAGTGATAGTGCATATTGTAATATTTATAGGTTGTTTCGGATTCAAATTTGAAGTTTTAGTTTTAGATAAACATTTGTTAAAATGTGAATAAAACTTTAACTTTAATTTCAAAGCATAATTTAAAATATCAAATTATTTAAAAAGCAAGATTTTGATTTTTGAAGTATAGTTTATTTTTATAAAATATAAAAACTTGAATCATAAGTTTGGATTTTGCAAAAATTCATAATTTTAAATGCACACGCTTGGCAAGAACAGTAATTTATACTATGCAGAAGGATTATATTAGAGGAAAATCCTTTTTTTTTTTCTTTTAAATACGATATCAACTCAAATTAAGTCAAAAGATACATTCAACTCTCTCGTCTTCAAAAAAAGTTTTGGCCCATTTGTTGTTGTAGTGGATTATTGCCTTGAAGGGAATATTACAGATTTACAATGGCTTAAAGCTAAACGATGAGAGGCATAGGAAATCTTTTGGGATACAACAACATATGATAATTGAATATAGAGCAAATTTCACAAATAGAAAAGAGAAATAATTATCGAATAATTTTAAATATATACAATATAGATTATTTATATTTGGATCTATGCATCTAATATACATTATAATACATTTAAAAATTAAATATAACTTGACTATACATGAAATATACATTCTTATATAACTAATGACTCTTATTTAGTAATTACTTTGGTTGAATGGTCATCTACTGTAACTATCCCAATATTATTTATGTCTTAGCTACAATTTACCTAATTACACTCCACAACTATAATTTTATTTGCCATGGATATCTCCATTTGTATGTTTCACTTGTTAATATACAAACATGGTTAGTATATTCAAAATTCTATACATACATTTATGAATTTTTTATAATTTACACAAATCAAATGTATGGTTCTCTATCTCTAAGAGGTAGTGGTAAAGTTTGGGTGCATTCTACCCTCTTCAAACTCCACTCGTGAAATTTCATTGAATATGTTATTGTTACACAAATCAAATGTATCGACAAATTGTATAGAAATAGCTGGGATAAGCATATTCAAATTTAGGATTTATATAATTGAGAATCAAATTATATAAATTCTAGCAAAATTAATCAAATTATAGCCATATTCAATAATTAATTGAAACTATAGCTAAAGTACATATTAGTCATTAAATATTTATCTTTTTTGGGTAGTGTTTACTTGAATATATATGGGCTCAAGTGGAATGAGGCTTGGATTTGAAACTTTTTAGATTAGTGTGGCTCACTGGAGATTGGTCTCCAATCTTATTTTCTAGGACTATAAATAGTAACAAAGTCAGAAATTCAATTAAAGGAGTTTAAAATCTGAAAAAAATAAATACACAAACTAGTTAAAGGGGATTCGACATCTATTTTATATGCATTAAAAGTAATTTTAATACTATATTAATAAAGTATAATTTTTCATTAAAGAGACTTCGGATAAACCCTTGACAATAAGATGGCTCCGCCCCCAAGTATAAAGTGTTACAAGTTCTTTAGAGGATCCTAAAAATTCATAGACGAAACAACAAAAAATGCAGTTCGCTTTAATTTGTACATATCAAATTGCATTGCACTTATTTTTTTTCCCTTTAGTGAAAGAGATGGATATAGGTTTACAAATTCAAAACCATATAGGCATGTGAAATATATATTTATGCACACTAAATCGATATTAAATATCACAAGAAGTTTTAGGAAATTATGTGTTTTTTGAAGGTGAAAAAATGCTTAGTTTAGTAAGTTTAGTTGTTTGATCAAACATCAATTATAGGAAAAAAAGGAAAGTGTTTTTGAGTAGTGACAACAACTAGTTTTTAGCAAACATTTTCTTTTTGATACAATACTTCCAAAAACATAAATCACTACTCTTTTATTGATAAAATTACTGTTGACACCCAATTTTTACCCTCCACGGGTTCAAATTAATTATCGTGACTTTATTTTTATTTTTTAATAATTTTTAAATAATTTATTTTAAAAAAAATAATAATAATTTAATTTTAAATCCGGGCGCGTGTAGTAATTAATACTCCTCACCCGCCCCCTCTTAATCTTCACTCTTTCCCCAGAAAAAATCCGAACCCCGACCCTTCTTCTCCCTTTCATTCTCATTT
>JAABOM020059421.1:0-12833 GCA_011800125.2 Solanum clarkiae
ATCATTTTCATTTCATGCATCATGAGTTTCATAGCATCTTGTTATATTACATTCCTTGCTATAAATCTCTTCCTATATTATGTGCCCTTGCCATCTAATATTATATGCAGATTTTGGTAAGTTACATGCATTGCAACCCGCATACTTAGTACATGCAAACATACTAACGCATACTTTTGCCTACATTCTTTCACCATATAAGGATCGAAGATTACTTTTATCCATGATTTGACGCTAGATCGGAACTAAGACACTGTTGTGGTGATTCCTATCTTCCAAGGACAATCCACTATTCCTCTACATATATTGTTTCCATTTGTGTTATTTACGTTAAGAGTGAGCCCGCGACGTGTCTTGGCCCCCGTCCTATCTTATGACTAGAGGCATTTTTAGGCATCTTGTAGACTCTCGTCGGGTCCATGTGTTATGTGTTGTATTTAAACCTTATGCTTATAGTTATTGTTTGGATATGACTATTATAGAATGATTATGAGAAATTATAATATATGTGTGTGTGTGTGTGTTTGGTGTAGAAATGTGAAAGATCTTAAGTCCCGAATTGCCTCCATAGCGTAAGTCATATTTACCCGCCCCTTAGTCTTTAATTATGTGCTATGTGTTATGTAAATCCATGTTAATCCCTTTCCCCATGATATCCTCATAATGTAAGTCCTACTTTCCCGTCTCTTAGAACTATGTGTTTACTTTTGAATACCTTTCACACCGATAATATCAATTTTGGTACTTTAAGGCTTGTTTAGTAACTCTCGAACTCCCATTCGCCATGTCATTCCTAGACCCTTGGTTCGGGTCGTGACATAAATGGTATCAAAGCACTAGGTTTATAAATGATCCTTGGAGTCCAATATGTCATGTCAAGTAGAGTCTTATTCATAGGTTTGAAGTGTGCCACATCTATAGGTAGGAGGCTACAAGGCGTTTTAGGAATTGTTTCACTTTTCATGATTCACATAGTACCATGGAGCATGTCCTAAAATTTCCTATCTTCATCCTCCCTATCTGATGGAGAGAGTTACTTTGGGCTCGTAATGCAATCCAGGCAAGGAGGATGTTGTATCTGATCTTATAGATGAGGTTAGGTGGGAGTTAGTGCAGGGTGTGCATTTTTTAGCAAGCTTGCTCCTTCAAATACTCGCAGTTTTCTTGGATTGGCTGATTATTATATAAGTTTGTTCAAGGGTTTTCATCTATTTCATCTTCATTGACCATGTTAACACAAAGGAAGGCCAAGTGTGTATGGTCGGTTGGGTGTGGGGTTTCCTGACTTTGAAAGATCGGCTTACATCAGCTCCTATTTCGACTTTACTAGAGGGACTTGATGGGTTAGTGGTGTATTGTGATGCTCCTCGGTTTGGGTTGGGTTGTGTACTTATGCAACATAGTAAATAGATAGCTTATACATCGAGGAAATGGAAGGTACATGAGCTTAAGTACATGACTCATGATCTTGAGTTTGCGGTAGTAGTGTTTGCCTTGAAACTTTGAGACACTGTTTGTATGGGGTATATGTGGACATTTTTATCGATCACAAGAGTTTGCAATATGTGTCCATTAAAAGGGACCCTAACTTGAGGCAAATGAGAAGGTTAGAACTCCTAAAGGGCTATGACATGAGTGAATGATATCATCCCGACAAGGCAAATATTGTAATTAATGCTCTTAGTGGACTATCTATGGGAAGTGTGGCTTATGGGGGTGAAGGATAGGAGGTGTTAGTAAAAGATGTTTACTGTTGGACTAGATTGGGTGTTAGGTTAGCCGTCTCTAATGATGGAGGTATTCATGTTTAAAATGGGGCCGAATCCTTGGTGGCTCTTGATGTAAGGGCTAGGCAAGATCTAGATCCATCATTGGTTGTGTTGAAGAGGTTGGTTGCTGAAAATCAGATAAAGGTTTTCTCCCATGGAGGGAGATGGTGTAATTTGGTACCAGGATTGATTGTATGTTTCGGCAATTGATGGTCCTAAGGATATGATCATGAGTAAAGCCCATAACTCTTATTATTCTTTTCACCTGAGATCTACTAAAAGGTAATATAGTTTGAGAGAAGAGTATTCGTCGCATGGCATGAAGAAGGATATAGCCAAGTTTGTACTCGAATGCACTAACTGTCAACAAGAGAAGGTAGAACACCAAAGACCTGGTGGTTTGACTCAAGATATTGAAATTTCTACTTGGAAGTGGGAAGAGGAAAACATGGATTTTGTGGTTGATTTGCCTCGGACCCCAAAGCAATTGGTTTCAATTTGGGGTATTGTTGACCGGAGGACTAAGTCGGCTCACTTCTTATCGATTGAGACTACTTTTGACGTTGAGGACAATTCAAACTTGGGAGGAAATGATGAGGTCTTAAGTGTTAGAATTCAAGGTTAATTGGGGTGGTCATCTACCATTTATTGAGTTTGCTTACAACAATAGCTTTCATGCTAGCATTAGTATGACACTATTTAGGGCTTTGTGTGGTAGAAGGTGTAGGTCTTTCATGGGATGGTTTGAGTTAGATGAGATGACTTCTATAGGCCCGGGTTTAGTGTTGGAGGCTATGGAGAGAGTGGGATTAGTTAGGGAAAAGTTGAAGATGGTTCGAAGTCATCCAAAGGTTTTACCTAGATGTTAGAAAGAGGGATCATGAGTCTTGTATTGGTGATTGGGTGGGTGTGAAGGTATCACTTATTAAGGGTGTGATGCATTTTGGAAAGGAGGGCAAGTTAAGTTTCCCGGTATGTAGGCCCTCATAAGATTGTTGAGCAATCCGGGAATGTGGCCTATAGATTGGATTTGACTTCGGATTTGAGTTTTATTCATTTAGCTTTCTATGTGACTAAGTTGAGAAAGTTGGTTGGTGCTACTGGTGCTATTGTTCCTTTGGAAAGCATCGAGTTTGAGGATAACTAGTCTTATGAGGAAGTTCTAATTGAGTTCTTAGAAGGGAAGTGGAGAGGCTTCACAATAGAGATCAACATATTGAAAGTGCTACGTGGGGAGTGGAATCAAGTAGGATGCAATGACACCTCAATCCTTTCCAATCTACTCAAGCCCATGGTATTAGATTCTTATTCTCAATGGTCCTAATTTTTTTGCTCTTGAGTCTCATGACATGACATGTATACATGTGCACGAAAATGATTTATTTTATGATGTTTTAAAATGATTTGAATATGTTTTGCTATGAGTTCTAACAATTTGATGATTTTCAAATCATGAGTTATGCATTGTACCTTGTTTTTGGAAGTTTCATGTTCTAAGTCAAGCCTTTCAAGCCTTGGTCTACCATATTCGACGATGAATGTTCCCAAGGAGGAGATGATATAATGACCTATATTTTTGTATGACTTTATTGGAGCTTGAGAATTTGGTTTTGAACAAAATTTGGACCAAGTGTCATCTCAAAGTAGACCACACGACCAGTGTGATGTCACACGAGCTGTGTGGCCTACAGTGACATAACACTTGGCCTTAATTTTGAGTGTGTGGCCTTGGTGTGGGACTTCGAACTAAGACTCATCACACTTGGACCCACACAGGTCGTATCATACCTCACGGACCATATGGAGGGCCGTGTGAATGGCTTTGGTCTTGAAGCAACAATATTTGGCCTAAGTGTTACGTACAACTAGCCATACGAGCCGTGAGGCTTGGCACTGGTCGTATGGACAGTCGTGTGGCCTTCAAAGTATGGTGTGAGAGGTATTGTTTGACTAAGTTTTGGTATATGGGCAGACCACACGGGCCGTGTGGCCAACGGTGGAGCTTGCCTTCACTAAGTTTTTCTAAGTGTCAAGCTACGGTTCCAATTTCTAGATTTTCTTGTCTAAGCATGGGATCTTCAAGCTCAATCTAATTTCACTTTCAAGCCTTCAAATAAAGATTATTCATGTTGTTTAAGGCTATCATGGGTCTCACACGTCAAGCCAAGTTCAAAGAAATTCCGTCAGCTAAGTTTTTATAAGTACTGATAGAAGGTCAACTTTAGATGAATATCTCTTAACAGGAAATGTACTAGGTGGCCCATGACCTATCAAATTAAAGGTCTTTGAATTATCTTTCCAACACACATGGTCTTACCTCATTTCAAGTTCAGAGTAAGATATTATGGCCTTTTTCGTAAAATCTATCTGGGCTAGACGTGGAGCTTCACGACCCCTGAAGCGCTTCACGTCCGTGAAGCTGGTCGTGTGAAGCTTCGGGTAAAAATTAATGGGGCATTTTATTTAGGTGTTTTTGATATTTTGACCTATCTCCAAGGCTATTTAAGACCTTTAAACCCCCATTTGTATTCATAAACCTATCCTACACTAATTCCAAAACTATCATTCAAGACTAATTCACTAACGCCACTCTATAATCTATTCCAAAGAACTCTTGGGAATTTTCATCTTGCGAGAAAAGGAATTCAATTCTTCTTCAAATTCTTTGGGGTTTTCATCATCTTGGTAAAGGTATGTGTGTTTTGATCCTTGGTTACTTCCAATCAAGGAGACCAAACCTATTTTCAAGAAATCTACATGAATTTTGCTTACTTTAATTTTGGGGTTTTAAATGTTATGATTCCTTAAATTTTAATAATAAATGGGTTATGTTTATCTATTGATTTTAAGATGATTTAAGCTTTGAAATATTGAATTTCATCATTTTTATGAATCTATGATTGTGCATAGCCCCTTTAAGGCTTTGATCTAAGCATGGGTTATTTATATTATAGTTTAAAGGTGGATTTGGTTATAGTTTTACTTTAACTCCATATTATATTATTGATTTTGATTGAAACTTAATTATCCATGTCATTCCCATATTTTTCCATGGCATATACATTTAATGAGCATGGATTTATGAAATTATGAAATGGGTTAAGCCTAATTATATTTTATGATATGATTTTGATAATATATTAGTTATGTCAAGAATGTGATCACATACATGGCTATGATTATGGCTCTTTGAGAATTTGGAGTGCTTGCACCATTTTGTATATGAATGGGTTATTCCTATGCATGATTATTATGACTATAAAATTATGAATTTTGATATTTGAGCCTAAGTATGAATTATTATGAATGGTGTTTGGTTTTTAAGCCCAAGGGTGCATTGAAAGGTTTTGTAAAAACTTGTATCTCTTTGAAAGCATATATAGCTATGTATAGTATAAGTATTCTTATAGGATGATGACTTAACACCGATGTAAGGAGGATTCCCTCTCTTTCATTGAACTATGTGCCTAGCATAGGGTCCTTTCTAAAATGGAATTGCCCGTAAGGAAAGATGCCTCTGAAATGGAGCTGACCGTAAGGAGAAGTAATGGTATAATGCGATATGATATACGTGAAAGTCCTATCCAAAATGAGTTTTCCCGTAAGGAATATTACTCCATACGAAATGGGGTTGCCTGTAAGGTGAAGTATGGTTTACCTTTAGCAAGTAGACCACCTCTTACCGATGAGGGGATTTCATCGAGATACCAAGTAATAGCTCGCTTAGTCTTACTCATGTCGGTTGAGGTCATGTTCCTACTATATGTATGAGCATCATTTACATTTCATGCATCATGAATTTCATAATATCTTGTTATATTACATTTCTTGCTACAAAACTCTTCCTATATTTTGTGCCCTTGTCATCTAACATTATATGCAGGTTTTGGTAAGTTACATGCGTTGCACCCCGCGTAGTTAGTACATTCAAACATACTAACGCATACTTTTGCCTACATGCTCTCACCATGTAGGGACCAGAGATTACTTTTATCTACCATTTGACGCTAGATATCGGAACTGAGACACTGTTGTGGTGATTCCTATCTTCCAAGGACAATCAACCATTCCTCTACCTATATTGCTTCCATTAGTGTCGTTTACTTTGATGGTGAGCCTGGGATATGTCTTGGCCCCCCGTCCTATCTTATGACTAGAGGCGTTATTGGACCTCTTGTAGACTTTCATCTGATCCATACATTATGTGTTGTATTTGAACCTTATGCTTATGGTATTCTTTAGATATGACTATTATGGATTGATTATGGGAAATTAATTATATATATATGTTTGATGTGGAAATGTGAAAGATCTTAAGTCCCAAATTACCCCCATAGCGTAAGTCATACTTACCCGCCCCTTAGTCTTTAATTATATGCTATGTATTATGTGAATCCATGTTAATCCCTTTTCCTATGATATCCCCATAGCGTGAGTCCTACTTTTCCATCCCTTAGAACTATGTGTTTACTTTTGAATATGCTTCTGAATTGATGATGTGAATTTTGGTACTTTGAGGCTTGTTTGGGGACTCTCGGGTTCCCATTTGTCGTGTCACTCCTAGACCCTTGGTCCGGGTCGTGACAATAAACACCCTATTCATCAAGTCCATGAAGGTTGCAGGTGCATTCATCAACCCAAACGACATGACCAAGAATTCAAAATGGTCATATCTAGTCCTAAAGGATGTCTTTGGAATATCACATTCCCTCACTTTCAACTTATGGTAGCCAGATCTGAGGTCTATCTTTGGAAAATAAGAGGCACCCTGAAGTTAGTCGAACAAATAATCCATCCTAGGGAGAGGATACCTATTCTTTATTGTGACTTTGTTCAGTTGCCTATAGTCTATACATATTTTGAGAGAGCTATCTTTCTTTTGCAGAATAGGACAGGGGCACCCCAGGGAGAAGCACTTGGCCTTATAAAGCCCTTCTCTAACAGATCTCTCAATTGCTCTTTCAACTTAGTGGAGGCCATCCTATAAGGTGGAATTGAGATATGTTGGGTATAGGGAAGAATATCAATCCCCAAGTCAATCTCCCTATCAGGACAGACTCCAAGCAGATCCTCAAGAAACACTTCAGGAAACTCATTCACAATTGAGACTGACTCAAGAGTAGGAGACTCGACATCATCAGACTTAACTCGCACGAGGTGATAGATACAACCTTTGGAAACTAGTTTTTTAGATCTAAGGTAGGAGATAACTTTCCCTTGGGTGCAACAAAATCACCTCTCTACTCTAGAACTGATTCATTCAGGAATTGGAACTCAACAGTTCGGGCTCTACAATCAACAGAGGCATAACAGGCGTGAAGCCAATCAATGCCAAGGATCACATCAGAATCAATTATCTCTAACTTTACCAAATCAATAAGAGTATTGTTATGATAGATGGACACTACACAAGCTCTATAGATTCTCTCAGCTAGAATAGACTCACCCACTGGAGTAGAAACATCAAAGGGTTCAAGAAGACTCTTAGGGATTCTATCAAATCTACTGGCCACATAAAGAGTTACAAATGACAATGTGTCACTAGGACCTATCAAAACATAACAATCAAGAGCAAAGACTCGAATCGTACCTGTTATAACTTCTGGGAAGTTCTCCTGCTCTTAGCGACTACCTATGGCATATAAACAGTTTGTGGATCCGCTTGAGCCTGACGTAGTGCCTTTCTGGGTTCCTCTAGCTGGTGGGGCTCGTACGAAAGATTGAGCCCGGTTAGCTCGCTGTAGACAGCCTCTCTGGTAATGTCCCACTTGACCACACCAGAAACATGCATCACTTTCCTCACGACATCTACCCAAGTGTAATCTGCCACACTTACCATTTGGGAGTTTCCCCTATGAACCTTGAGCCACAATAGCTAGTGACTGAGATCCATGGGCTCCAACATTTTGAGATCTCTGATCATTCCTGATTTGTGGCACAGGTGCACTAGCAGATGATGGTGCTGGCACAGATTGGAATATGTTACCATTCATCTTTTGATAACCTCATGGCTAGATGTTTTAACCTTCTTACTTCTGGACTCTTCTCTGTCATGTCATCTCTTCTCATCAACTTGTTGCACAAACATCATCAATCTCTCGATGTCTATATCACTCACAAGCATCACTCCCCCCATCTCTTTTTGGTCTTCTGTTCAGCTTATCAACATACATCCCCATTTTCCCCCTCATGTCAGCAACCATATCCAAAGCATAGCGAGATAGTTGAGTGAACTTTAGCCCATACTCTTACACAGTCATAAAGACCTATTTTAGATTCAAGAACTCTCTTACCTTGGCCTCCTTTCATTCTTTGGGAAAGAAGTTCCCCAAGAAAGCTTCCTTGAACACTGGCCAAATCAGCAATGGGGCATCCTCTTCTCTACCCTTTTTCCATTGATGAAACCATAATCTGGCCACACCTTTGAGCTAGTAGGCAGCCAGTTCAACTCTGTTAGCATAAGCCACATGCATCACTTCCAACACTTTTCGAAGCTCCCCCACATAGTTCTCAGGATCCTCAGTGGATGCGGACCTTGTGAACTCAGGTGGATTCATTCTCAACAATTTCTGAACTCTAGATATGTTATGTGCATCCTGTCCACCCACTCCTTGTCTCGTAGCAGGTGCTGTGACAGCTTAGGATAGAGTTTGAATGGCTTGGTGAAGCTCAGCATTGGAAATCTCAGCCTATGCGGGCTGCTCAACAGGGATAGCTAGGTTCACGGGCTCCTCATGTCCTTGAGACTCGGGTGGGTGCATTAACATTCTACCTTGCGGGACGTCATCTACCTCTGACGGCTCTTTTGCGGGGCATGATCACAACTCTTGCAACGTGTAGAGCATGAATTAGAAGGGAATTTTTTACAGAGCACAACTCTATGCACGATTGTACAATATGAAAGAAGTGAGACCATTCCTAATGTCCTATAGCCTTCCTAGTATGGATGCGGAGCTCTTCACACCAATAATAAGGACTCTACTAGATACGGCTTCATAGACTCCCTAGGAATCTTGAACTTTATGCTCTGACACCAAGTTTGTCACACTCCGGGAGGGTACCCTGGACGTGGACAGGCACCCAGAGACTATTTCTAGTCCCTGAGTGAACCACTTCGCCTCATCACATCCATTCAATCAATAAACTCTATAAAATCAGCGGATGTCTAAAGATCGCAATGGGCAATCTAATCTTAAAATAACATCAAATAATATAAAAGACTAGTAGAAAGAAACTAGCTCAATAAATCTCAACATCAATATTCCAACTCTAGTCTATTAAACCTCTATCACTATTAGGCGGTGCCAATGACAGACCCATGGCTACCTCAAAATAAAATAAAGCTAACTCAAAGTCTAATTCTAATAGCAAGATGAAAATAAATGCGATGATCCTCTGAAGTAAAAGAGGATCATCAACTCACCTGAAATGCTTAGATCCTCAATGGTGCCTATGTTGACGATATCTAGTACCTGCCTCTGCATCATAAAATGATGTATTCCAAAAGGGGCCGTCAGTATATGGAATGTACTGGTATGTAAAATAGTTGAATGAAACCGAACAGGTAGAATAATATAGAACAATATCAACTCAACACAATACTCAATCAGAATGTCAAATGTATATCTAAAGCAAGAATAAAGAGTTGACAAGTGACTCATCAACAAATCAAACATCAGCAGTCAACTCGGACTCAACTCAAAGGGACTCAATTCAACTCATCTCAACTCAACTCAATTCAGAATACTCAATGTGAAAACGTTCTGGGAGTTTCTCTTATCTGACAATAATCACTTATGAGCCAATGATTATACAATAATATTGTTGATGTTACCACAGTCATTTTGTACTTGTCGGGTCAGGAACAAATATGATCCACGAGGGATCTATACTCGACCATGTAATGTAATGGTTCAATCCCCATCCTATACTTGGCGACCTAGTTAATGAGTGTGAGTGAGACTCACTCTTACCCATTTCGATGCTCGATACTCCTCCCAAGACTCAACGCTCATAAAATTCTTCCTCATCTCAATTAGCCTCATAGAGGTACTCATTAACTCAATTAGTCTCATGAAGACTCTCATCAGCTCAATAACTCAAACTCAAAGGTTCTCTATTATTTCATGGACTTTAACTCATCTCAGTTAACTAAATTATCATTTAAAAACTCAAGGACTTAAATCATTAATAAGAAGGAGTCATTTAGACAGAACTCAAAAGTTCAACTGTAAAGACTCATAGGATCATCAAGCTCAATTAACTCAACCTCGTACTCACATCAAGATTACCATCCACATACTCAAGTCAAGGCTCTAAACTTCATTCCTAGGTTTATTCATGCATGCTTTCACAAGTATCATATAGGGTTTATACAATGTCTCATGAAAAATATTCAATTCAAGAAAGCAAACTTATCATGATCAACAACATATGAAAATACGTGTAATAGATATAATTTTCAAGAAAATAATCAAGAAAGTATTTCAAGAACATGTATGGGGACTCATGAACTCTTTACTCCTCTATTACCGTCTATAGGGCACATGGAAGAACAATCTCATGCTTTAGTTTAGCTTTACATATCTTGTGTGAAGCTTTTGAAAATGGACCTCAAGAATTCTCCTCGAACTCCTCAATTCCTTGCTCCCCTTCTCTTCTCTTTAGCCTTAGTCTTTTTCAAGAACTTAAAACAGACTTAGAATAGGGTTTAAAACCCTTTTTACGCTCAAAACAACCTATTTAGATCGTATTTTGAGTTTAGGAGGGGTTAGAAAAAGTCTAGAATGCCCCTCACGAAATAAAGAAAAAAAATTCATTTTGGGAATGCACGTCCGCGACACGGATTGGGTATAGTTTCAGTATTTTTCACCGAAAATTCTCCGAACGAGTTTTTTAATCCTGTAGAAAATTTTTGGAACAAAAATTAAGTGTTGGTCCACGGCAAGTGTGTGTCTCACACCCTCACTGTTTTTGGTTTTCGCATAAAAAAATTATCTTTTGATCTAGTTGCTCTAAAAATCAACCGAGACACTTTCCCACTTAATTTTTCATGTTGATCGCATATCCGGCCTCAGATTTGCCATCAGAGCATGGGAAGATGTGTTATGTGCACATCTCTCCTCCAGGGGTATTTTTGTAATTTTACCTGGCGTTGGAGATAATTTATCATTTAATAGAAACGTTACACAACTAGTTTGGATGAGGTTAGTCAATTTTTCATTTATTGTATATTTGACCCTCAATGGTTTTTCTGACATTATAAATTAGCTCTTTGGAACCTTCTCTTTTTGTGTTTGTATTATTCATACAATTCACAGTATTCCTTCAGAGGAGAAGAAACTCCCTTGAAAGGGGTTATTCACATGGCCGATCTTCAGGTACTTTATATTTTTTAATATTTATTATCGATATATATATTTGTAGGAATTTTCTATTTTCTAAAACTATGCCTTGTTTCCATTAATGTCAATTAATTTATTCAATACTTGTCATTCAATTTATCTATAGAATGTATCAAGTTAAGTTTTGAGTATATTTTATACTCCAAAAGTTAGATCAAAAGGAAGGAAGATTTCTCATAACTTATAAGGAAATTTTCACTCCCTCCCTCTCCCGTCTCCATGACCAGATCTAGACATTGTTTATCTAGGATTTCATTTATTACCTCTCCACCACTCATGCCCAAATCCATATATTCTTTATTTGGGGTTTCACTGCTCAACCTAGAGTGTGTCATCCTGTGACTATCCAATGTCGGGACATGCCTGTAATGGGCCATTAAAAGTTATTTTGCTTTCTGTAATGAGACTTGGACATTAGGCCTAAATGAGTGCTTATTTCCTTTTCTTTATTATTAATAAAATCTCATATTTGATTGTTAAAAAAAAAAATTCCTGGAGCCTACATTTACTCCGGCTCTGATCATGTCTAGTTAAGTCTTGAACCGAATGAACACTCCAAAAGTTCTTTCAAAGGAAAAAATATTATAGTCTCAGATTTTTGTTTTCCTTTCTTCGCCCATTTCTTATTTTAACTTTATACGTAACATATGTTTTATCAAGAATATTTTGATATATTCAATCTATCTTTAGTTTAAGATCATAAAATTCATGTCTTTTTTTGATTTGTTATATGTTATGTCAATATAAAATTAGACCAAAAAATTAAAAGAAAAGAAATAATAGTTAAAATATTTTGAAGAAACATCCTCAAAATTAATGAAATACTAAATGCTTTTTAATTAGTTCTAATACATGAATAACATCAAACTCTTGAGTCATAAAGTGTATAATTGATACGAGTTATAATAAAATTTAATTATTGGCCTCAATTTTACTCACTACTTATTAATATTCTTGTATATAAATGAAGGATAAGATGGAAAAACTGAGACAATTGGACCACATCGAGGGAGATGCTAACAAGCTGCAATTTCTTGATAAGAAGTTTGGATCTCTTTTCTCTCTCACTCTTTCTTTTTGGATTAATTTATTGTTTCTCTTTGATTATATGTTCAATTTTATTTACAAATCATAAAATTAAAAGCGTATATGTGTAATTATAATGAACAATAAAAATAGAATGAAAAGAGAACTAGGAGCTATATTTTTTTAAAAAATACTTTGAGAAATTAAAAAAAGAATATCAAAGATAAATGAATAAAATATTCAATCAAATCGAATGCACTTATAAAATAAAACTCTACAAATTCATAGGTGACAATTTAGTACTTCTAACGGATTTTTAACTTATAGATTCTTAGCTTATAAGTGTTTTTGACTAATATAAAATAATATAAAAATGTTAGTAACCGACATATAAACTGTCATACTCATAATTATTATAATAGTACTTTATGTTATATATTAACTAAAGAAAATACTCTCCGTATCGGATTTATTTGCTATAGAAGAAATCTTTTATGTCCAAAACAAACTTTCATTAGAATAACTAATTAATGACCAAAGAAATTAAAAGTCACTCAAAGCATAATTTAAAATATATATATATATATATATATATATATATATATATATATATATATATATATATATATATTAT
>JAABOM020059422.1:0-12832 GCA_011800125.2 Solanum clarkiae
TCTATTGATCAATTCGGTCCCAAACTTTTATATTTTAATTCCGTTTGAGTCCTTCCGACTCCGACTTAATTAATAAATTTTTTTTTCTCCGCAAAATAATTTACTTGATGTTACAATCACGTGCTATCAAAGTTCATGACTTTACATATTTCTGCATTTTCCAAGTTTTTAGCCAATTGGATCATTTCTCGCTTTAGAAATTTTACGGGGACTAACAGTTTGTCATCTCCTCTGTCGCAGGTTGAGCTACTTCTGACTAAATACATATTGCAAATTCTTGTGGTCAGTGAACACATTCACATGCACTCCATATAAATAGTGATGCCAAATTTTAAGTGCGAATACCATCACTGCCAACTCGAGATCATGAGGCGAATAATTCTTCTCATGGATCTTAAGTTGTATGGAAGCATAAAATATCACCTTCCCTCTCTGCATCAACACACAACCCAATCCAACTCTGGATGCATCACAGTATATTACAAAGTCCTCCGTCTCGTCGAGCAAGGTCAAAACTGGTGTTGTAGTCAGTCTAGTCTTCAACTCTTGGAAACTCTTCTCACACTCCTTGAACCACTGAAACTTGGCAGCCTTCTTTTTAGTTAGCTTAGTCAAAGGTGCTGACAAAGAAGAGAAGCCCTCAACAAATCTACGATAGTAGCCTGTCAATCCCAAGAAGCTTCTTATTTTCGTCAAACAGGTTGGTCTAGACCAGTTCTTAACTTCTTCCATCTTCTGGGTATCCACTCGAATATTATCTCCCAAAACAATATGGCCTAAAAAGGCCATAAACTTGAGTCAAAACTCACATTTTGAAAATTTTGCATACAATTCATGGTCTTTGAGGGTTTGCAAGACCACTCTAAGATGATTAGCATGCTCCACTTTATCGTTAGAATACACCAGAAAGTCATCAATAAATGCAATCACAAATATGTCAAGATACGATCGGAATACTCTGTTCATCAAATTCATGAAAGCTGCAGGTGCATTTTTCAACCCAAAGGACATGACCAAGAACTAAAAATGGCTATACTGTGTCCTAAAAGCTGTCTTTGGAATATCACTTTCCCTCACTTTCAACTGATGGTAACCCGATCTGAGGTCTATCTTGGAGAAACAAGTGACACCCTGAAGTTGGCCGAACAGATCATCTATCCTGGGGAGAGGATATTTATTCTTTATTGTGATATTGTTCAGTTGCCGATAGTTTATACACATTCTGAGAGACTCATCTTTCTTATGCACGAATAAGACAGGAGCACCCCAAGGAGAAACACTAGGCCTTATGAAACCTTTTGATATGAGGCTAAAAATACATATTTTTAGTCATTATTTATTTTATATTTAATACTTTTATTTATCCTTTTCGAGCATAAATTTTATGGATTATGTTAAATTATGTATTTTGTTTGTAGGATTAAATTAGCATAAAAATAAATAAATTTGAAGCTCAAACGAATTAAAAAATAAAGATTACAGAGGAAAACTCAAGCAAACAACTTAATAGATTAAATTAAATATAATAATATATATAGGCCTGCTGTGCAAATTGCGAATTGCAATTTCAATAGGAATTCAATACTGACACGTGGCAATTAGAGGCGAGGCATTATCAAGTGTTTCGACGCAATACTGTTCTGACGAAATTCAATTCTAATTTGTTTTGGACTCAATTATTTTATTTGAAATTTTTTTCTACCCCTATAAATATTTCATAAAATTAGGTTTTACATAACTTTTGACTTAGAGAGAAATAGGAGCCGCCGTGGAGGTCGGAGAATTTCAATTTCATCTTTTCTTCTCTATTATTATTTATTTTTACATTTATCTTTGAATAATTTGTCATAATTTTTTCATGTTTATGTGGAGTTAAACTTCTCACTTTAAGATTATGGTAGCTAATAAGATGGTTGTTTAGTCATTATTAATTCAAAATATTTGTTTATCATATTAGTTATTCTTATATTGCTTTTATCTATACTTCATAGCCTGATCAACTAGGGAGTAAATTAGTTGTTCATTCTGGATTTGAGAGATGTTGAAATGAATATAACATAGTAGTATAGGGAGCTCGTTCGACTCGGAAACTAGATTGATTCATATAAGAGAGACCTGTGACAAGTAAAGCATTTTTATTGATCTGTCTATCCCTGCTCAACGATGAGTTAGCCAGTCAATAAAGGTAGATCGACAGAGGCGTGCAACTATGTTCAGGTAATTTTAACCCTGTGAATCAACAACTAGATAATCAAATAATTTGATGAAATTAAGGCTAAACATGATTATTAGTTAAATCATAATCTTAGATCGGTTCATTCATTGATTGTGTAGGAAAATCTCTTCTCTTAGTTAATTGTTCACCACTTAAAATAAATAATCATAATTAATATAACTTAACAAATAATTAATCGACAAGTCCTTTGGGTTCAATATTCTGCTTCTGAAAAGAGTCACTATATTAGTTGGGTTGACAACGTACACTTACATGTGCCAGGGAAGCAACACCCTTATCTAACAAGTCCTTCAATTGTTCTTTCAACTCTTTCAACTCTATGGGGGCATTCTATAAGGTAGAATTGAAATGGGTTGGGTCTCAAGAAGAACATCAATCCCAAAGTCAATCTCCCTATCAGGAGGGACTCTAGGTAGATCATCAGGAAACACCTCAAGAAGCTCATTCGCAATCGGGACTGACTGAAGGGTAAGAGATTCAACACCGTCAGACTTAACTCACACGAGGTGGTAAATACAACTCTTGGAGATCAACTTTCTGGCTCTAAGATAAGAAATAAACTTGCCCTTAGGTGCAACAGAACTCCCTTTCTACTCTAAGACAGGTTCATTAGGAAATCGAAACTTAAAAATTTGGGTTCTAAATTCAACAAAAACATAACAGGCATGGAGTCAATCCATGCCAAGTATCACGTCAAGGTCAACCATCTCCAATTCTACCAAGTCAGATAAGGTATCTCAGTCCCTGTAAACTCTTTCAACTAAGATAGACTCACCCATAGGAGTGGAAACAACAAAAGTTTCAAGCAAGCACTCTGAAAGAATGCCAAACTTACCAGTCACATAAGGAGTCACAAAAGATAAAGTGGCACCCAGATCAAGCAATGCATAACAATCAAAGGTAAAGACTCAAAACATACCTATAACAACCTCTGGTGCAGCTTTCTGATCCTGTCGATTATCCCCAGCATAAAAATGGTTAGTCCCGCCTCGTGTACCCGAAGTAGTACCCCTTTGGTGGCTGCCAGCTAGAAGCACTACAGAGGACTGTACTCTATTACTTTGTTCACCCCGTCTCCTCTTCGGATGCTTATACTGAAAGTGACCAACCTATCCACATAGATAGCAAGCATTCGTGCCCATACGACACCTACCTAGATGAAGCTTCTCACAATTACCACAGGGTGTCTTTCCCTTCGTACTTTGTGCCACATTAGTCTGGGATTGAGACCCTTGGGCCTTAAAATTCTAGTGGCCCTGAGACTTCTGATCATACCTGTTATGTTGAACCAGTGGACTCGCTGCAGAAGGTGCATGATGAGATGATCTTTTCTAGAAGTAAGACTTATCACCCTTATTTTGCCTCTATTGGCTAGGCTCATGTCCTGCTGATTTCGCCTTTCTGTTCATCTGCTCCTCCCTATCCTCCTTTTATCCTCTTTCATCTGCTGGGCATACACCATAATCCTGTAGATGTCCATTTTGAGAATCAACAAGGTTGTCTTGCACTCAAGCCAGACATAAATTTTCTTATTCTCGCCCTCATGTCTTGGACCATCTCCTGAGCATATGAACTTGAGACTGTACTTTTTAATAGTCATCCCTCTTTGTTTTAAGTTCCCAAACTCCTCAACCTTCGCCTTCCTCAAGTCTTGGGGAAGAAGTGGTAGAGGAAAGTAGTCACAAACTCATCCCACTCCGCAGACTCAGTATCTTCACCTCTGTTGTCTTCCCATTGGTTGTATTAAACATTTGTAACATCTTTCAGCTGATAGGAGACATGTTCAACCCCTTCAACCCCACTAACATGCATTGCCCTCAAAACCTTGTACATCTTATTGATGAAATTCTGTAGGTCCTCCTCAACTTTCGACCTCGTATACACAGGCGGGTTCATCCTAAAGAGTCTTTGAGTCGGGTTGCAACTGAGGACTCCTGTGTGTGAGCTAGAACTAGGAGCTTGAGGACTCCGACTGTTACCCTAAGAGGCGACCAATTGAGTCAGCATGGTGATGGCTCCCCTAGACTCTGCCTCAGTGCTGGGAGCTGGCTGGGGCTGCGCAGGGGGCACCTGTGGGACCTTAGCAGTCCTAGCAGGTCGTCCCTGTCTCCTTTCCTCTATCTGAACCAGGAACTCAGGTTGGGTATTCTCAACAGCTAGGGTTGAGGCATCTCTCTGAGCAGTTGTTCTCTTTGGCGGCAGTTTTTACAATATGTACAATGGACGAGTTAAAAGAAGATTCTTCATAGAGTTAAACTCTATCGCATGAATCCAGATCATAGAAGAAGGGTAACACTTCCTAATGTCCTATAACCTCCTGCATATGAAGTATGATGCACAATACACCTATAAATAAGACTCTACTAGACATGTCTTCATAGACATCCTAGGACACTCAAGCTCTGGGCTCTGATACTAAGTTGGTCACACCCTAGGAGGGTACCCTAGGTGTAACTGGTACGCAGAAACTATTGTTAATCTCCAAGAGAACCACCTGGACTCATTACATTCATTATTTCATTAAGATTAGCGGAAGACATAAGAAATCATATTAGCGGGATACCATATTTTCATTAAAAAAAAAAGAACAAGGGACATAGGCCGCAGAACTAGTCATCAATATCCATCTAATGTCATAGAATGAAAAGTAAAACGCATTTTAGAAAAGGAAAGGGGAAAAGAACCCCAACATCAATCCATCAACTCTCTACGTCTATGAAGCTTTTATAGCTAACAATCTAAGATAGTACCATGATAGGTCATGACTATCAAAAACTCAGAAATGACCCAAAATATAGAGAGAAAAAATAAAAGGCATCCTCCGTATGTAGGGGAGGACTCACCAAGTATCTGGAGCTGGAAGTTTGGACCTCAATGATTTGCCTGCTGAAATCTCCTGTCTACCAAATCTGCATTATAAAATGATGCAACGCCAAAATGGTATCAGTACGTGGAATGTATTGTATATAAACGAGATAAAAGTAAGTGAGATAAGTAGGGTACATGGAAATATCAATTCATCAAGCATTCATCTCATTTCAGAATACGAAATAGATACTATTTCATTTAACATTCGTTAAGACTCATGCAATCACATCAACATAAGAGTACTATCAAGAGGGCATCCTATATGGGAGTTTCTCGGACCTACACCCATCACCTATGAGCTGGTGATGGCACAACGAACCAATGGTGTTGCCCCATCCTTCCAATACCTTACCAGGATAGAAGGCACACATTATTGGATCCAAAATACAAATAACATTAAGTCCTCTTTGGGGACTGAGGAAATATTCATTGCTCACAGTTAATCCTCACCTACGCTAGCCACGTAGTTATGAGTGCGAGTGGGACTCACTCTTATCTATTTCGGTGCTCGATACTTCTCCCATAGACTCAACATGTTCATAAACGTCAATATCCATCTTTTGTCATCATTAGTCTCCTTTGGACTAAAACATTAATTCATTATTCATTCATTAACTCGAGGAGTTGAGAATATTTCTTTAAGATTACATTCAACCTCTTTGAGGTTCTCAATTCATTATCATCAACCCTCATTTCGTTCAACTCAAGATCCGGACCATAACCAACAACTACAATCATGTGATCAAGGCTCTAGACAACAATCCCTAGGTTCATTCTTGGACTCATTAGTCACATAATCATGTAGTGTTTATATGCTCATACAACTCATTCGTTCTAAACCATGTAAACAAGTAATTCAGTTATGAAAATCAACACATTCAAGAAAATATGTAGATAAGATAAAATAGTTTCCCTTAAAACATTCAAGAACTTATACAGACAAGTCTCATTATCTTCAACTTTCAATTCTCTACAATTAGGGGGCACATGGAAGAACAATCTCATGCTTTCGGTAGCCTTACGTACCTAGAATGAAAATAGACAATCAATTTGGCACGAATCTGACTTAAAATCTTCAACTCTTCACTCTTCTCTCTTCTCTTTTAGTTGTAGGTCTTTTTCAGAGATTTAGAACGACTTAAGAATGAGTTATAAATCCTTTTTACGCTTAAAACAACCTATTTTGGTCATATATTAAGTCTAGGAGGGGTTTGGAAAGGTCTAGGATGTCCCTTACGAAATTGAAAGAAAAAGTCAATTTTCAGAACACGGGGTCTGCAACGCGGACCTTATATTTTTTTCGGTATTTTTCACCGAAAATCCTCCGAAATCCCATAAAAAATGTTTGGAACAAAAACTAAGTGTTGGTCCGCAATGGGTCCGTGATGGGTCCGCGCCGCGGAGCTGCACCCTCACTAGTCTGCATTTTATTACAAAAAAATATTTTTCGTCCCAGTTGCTCTAAAATCGGGTCGAGACCATTTTCCCACTCAATTTTTCGCGTTGATCGCAAATCCGATCCCGAATTTTCCGTTGGAGCTTTGGAAGACGCGTTATGCGCATAATACATTTTAGGGGCGTTTCGATAATTTTAGGGGTATTAGACAAATATTTCAATCTTTATACCTCACTTACTCTGGTCTCTGTTTCTCTTTTGATTTCTTTCAGAAGGAACTAAAGGTCAGAACAGTATCCTTTCATGTAGAGCTATTTATAATCATACAACTGCAATCAACAGTCGGTTGCAAAACCACAATAACGCATGAAATAAATATAACCTTATTAGAATATAGCCTAAAGGTAAGCAATACGACAATCATAGTTACCTCTCAAAAAATAAATCATAGTTACCTCTCAAAAAATAATCTCTCCAAGTCATCATTACAGTGGGTTGAAATTTTTGGGACCAGAAGCAAGTAAATCCCTTTGGACAAAATGGCTTGCATTGCAAAGTGGAATGTATTCATCAGTAAAGGAGCAGCGAATCTCCCCAGATGATCCCCTACAAGAGTTGTATTATGCCTGGATCAGATGAATGCATGAAAAGAACCAACGTGAAGAAGAAAGAGATCTTTTGAAAATGAAACTGAAGGGAAATGAAGAGAAGATGATGGTAATGGACCACAAACTGAAGAAAGTCAAACTACAAAGGGTTTCGGCAAATGCGAAATTTAACAGACTTGTGATTGTTCTTCTTACTCTAGTTACTATCAAATGGTTTTTTAATCTAGTCTAGTGTTGTAGTAGTTGACTTAAGCTTTCATATTAGTTAAATGTTGAATGTTATGAAGATATCCCTTTGAGTATTGGATATGCCAAACTTTTGTTGTTGTTTTTTACCTTCTTAAGTTGAGTTCTTAGTTGGCTTCTGTCGAGTAATGTTTTGGTTTTGGTATAAGGATTACAAGTAATGAATTCTCCTTATTTAGTCATAACCCAGTGTTGTCGAATTCATGTGCATCAACTATGTGGAAACTCCTACCAAGTGATTATATATCTCATTAAGTACGACATATGATATATCATAAAGATGAAGTAGCATTAACATAACTTGTTCAAAACAAATTACACAAGTTCAAAGTAAACTAAAACAACATCTTGAGTTCAAAAAAAAATAAATTAAGTATTAATATTACATTGTTCAAAATCCATAAGCCAAAATCCCATTTGCATTATAGATAAACTACTTCTTCGAGGTTCCACAAGTTTGTTGCCACTTTGTTTTTCTTATTTGCTCTCGTACGTTGCAATTCAGATGTGCTGACGGCATCTTTTCCATTCCATCTTAGGCCACGAGGTTTAAAACCAATATCTATATTAGTTGGTTAAGCACTCTTCAAATTTATTGGCCTATGTAGAACCATCTCACTTGATGTACCAGGCTGTAATAAAAGAAAGATTAGAATCAGTAAAGAAGCAATTATGATCGATAAATAAGACCAAAATAAGTGAACCTACATTAAACACTTGGGTTCCAGTTGTAGGACCAGAGTATACACCAAACCACTTAGAGACCTTTTGTTTGTTCCAGTAGCAGCAGCAAATGAGGCAGAATTGTATGTTCTCTTATGGCTTGATTTAGGTGGCACTTGACTAGAAGATTCATGTGTCTCACTAACAAATGGGGTTCCTCTTGCATTATCTTTTTTCTTCCCCAGTCCTCTTCCTAACCCACCATGCCCCTTTTTTTGAGGAGTTCTTGGTACAGATCTAGTGTCACTACAAACAGAATTGTAGTTTTCATACACCTGGTGTTACTGCAAAGTTAAAGAATCCAACAAGAATAGTTAAAACTCAGTCAAGAAAGAAGTCATCATAGAAGAAATGCAGTAGCCATCACATAAGAAAATGCAACAACCATCAAGGAAACTCAGCAGCTGACACAGCTGCACCTTTTTTTAGCAGCAATGTACTACTACCTGTAACAGTGAACTAAGAAAATGCAGCCTCACAGCAGCCATCAAGCAAACTCACAACAGCACAAAGTAACTCAAGCAAAGCCATCAAACAAACTCAGATAAGAAAATGCAGCAGCACAAAGTAACTCACAACAGCCACTGCTGTGGCAAAAAGTGTTGCAATGCATAGTAGAAACAGCAGTCACAGCAGCCACTGTTATTTCAAAAAATGCTGCAACTTCAAGTTATTTTTATAGAAGCAGCCACTGGCCATTTAAGTTCAAGCAAAATGCTGCATATAAACACAACAGTCACAGCAGTAAACAAAATGCTGCATATAAACACAACAGTCACCACCTTGTTTCTCTTGTTGGATATTGCGTTGTTGATAAACAGCGAATGTTGGTCTATGAGTATGTTCCCAAGATGCAAACTTTGTGTCCACTTTGTGTCATCACTCCTGGTTTCTTTAATTAGAGTTTGCCCATGATTATCTTTTGTAGAAATTAAAGAAGCATAGGATAGTCTAAAAATTAATAAATGTGTGCCAGGTTGCATTACTTCCATTTGTATCCGTGATAACATTTGCCTAAGATAGAATACTGTTTTCAGCCCGCATATCTCCCTTATTCTTGTTAACTGGAACCTGCTAGATCGTCATGTTTGTAACTTGTGGCCTTGTTTGTTGCTTGTTCTCCTTGTGCTAGTGGTTAGAAGTAGTGATCTTTTGTGATACCATGGACAGAGAATAGTAGCCTGTACGTACATCTTTACTATTGTACTTTCATATTAAGTTTTAGAGTTATCTTTTACATATTTTACTTGTTTGTGTTACATGTGATCATTTTGGAGTCCCCAAGTGGGCTCCTCCCCTTTCGTATGCATTTCGTTGGGCCCTTGAAGCCCAACTTACCTCTTTAAGTCAGCTTAATCCATAACATAAGGAAGATATAGGGTCATAGAAGCTGAAATACAGAGTTTTGGAGGCACAAAATCAGTGTGTACGACCTGATATACACTGATATACAGTGTGTGAAGTCAGAAAGGGGCCAAAAGCCCATGTTTAGCAAGGAAGCAGCATGGCCCAGGGATCGGTATACAGGTTTTTGAGAGCCGAAATCAGTGAATCTTCTGATATACACAGTTTATACATCAAGTGAATACCACAAGGAAATGGGCCAAGCCGAAGGAATAGCAGCTGGGAAAATTCTGATGGGCCTGGCTGGCCCAAAACTTAGAAATTAGGACAGGTTGATGAATTGAGCCTGCCAAAGCTCAATTTGATTTTTATTTCCTCTTTATTATATATTTTGAGTGATACTTGTTATTTTTACTAACTCTAACTTTATTTGTATAACTCATTTGTTAATTAATCTAATTGTTTTCCCAACATTGTCTTCATTTATCTTAATTTTCATTTCTAGTGATTTTCTTGATGTTAGAATTTTTTGACAATTTGTTTTGGTAAAGTTTTACACTTTCAGTCCAAGTATTAGTTAATTCAGTCAAATTTTTAAACCTAGTCAATTTTTAAAATTAGTCATTTTTGTAAGACTTAGTCAATTTTCAGGCTTAATCAATTATTTCAAATCTAGTCAATTTTTCCAAGTTTAGACATTTCTTTCAAATTTAGTCAGTTTCTTTCAAATTTAGTCAAGTTTAGTCAATGTCTTGCAAATTTAGTCAAGTTTAGTCAATGACTTTCAAATTTAGTCAAGTTTCGTCAAACTCTTTCAAGTTTAGCCAATATCTTTCAAAATTAGCCAATTACTTTCAAGTCTAGTTAATTTTTTTTCAAATTTAGTCAATCCTTTCAAGTTTAGTCAATCCTTTCATATTTAGCCATTCTTTCAAATATAGTCTAAATTTTCAAATTTAATCAAATTCCTTCAAATTTAGTCAAATTTCTTTCAAAATTAATACATTCTTTCAAATGTAGTTAATTCTTTCAAATTTAGTCAACATCCTTTCAAATTTAACCGATTCTTTTAAAATTAGTCAACTTTTAAACTAGTCAACTTTTTTCAAAGTCGGTCGAATCTTTTAAAAGTTAGTCAATTTCCTAATCGTCGGTCAACCGCACGTTAGCGGCCATTTTGAGTGATTAAGTTCTTCTCAAGGTGGAAATTGAACCTGAACCTTTCTTTGATATATTTTAAAAGATTTTTTCTGTTAGGTCTTTTAAAATATTTGTTGGTTTCCTAATTATCCTTAAAATTAGGTGGCGACTCTCTTTCAAAATTTCGAAAATTTGATTTGTGCTTAAATCAATTAAATATTAAATTGAATTTTCCGAAAAAATTAAAAGTAAGTCATTTTTTGAATTAACAACTATGATATTTAACGTGGGCGTGCAAGCATCTTTGGCTTTTGTAGAAAATCTTCATAACTAGACAAAAACGTAGTTAGATAACTACACATTCCTAATTTAGCTATTGACTGCATAATTATTACAGTATTTGATAGAGATCATAGATGTGTACATGTCGCCATCAATGGATCTCTTGGCTGTTCCAAAATTTCTAAAGGAAAATTCTTGTATGCTTAGTTGAGATAGCCAAATTTAGCGTAGTCCCTGTTTCGTTTTACTCATTTCTATATTAAAAGTAGATATTTATTTATTTTGCAAATTAAGAGAGTTTTTTTTTATATATTATTTGTAGTATTAAATAGCTAACTAATGTAACAATAATCAAATATAGAGTTCCCGAATATTGTTAATAAAATTAATTTAGTAAAATAATGCTAACTAAAGTTTTTTCCAGAGTGCGTTAGGTTAACAAAAGCCAACTAATATGAAGGAGAGAATACTTGTTTTGAAATATATTAGTGTCAATTATTGAGGTGTATTGCCCTTGGTTGCTTTATAAATACTTTAACTTGACCCTCATTCATAAATAAGATACTGTGAGAAAAAACAACTGCTAGAAATATCTTCTCTATTCTCTACAATTGTTGAATTTTTTGGTGTACAAAAGTCATGCAAGAGAGGTAGTAATGCAAATTTCAATGGCTATCCGTACATCAAATTTGGCTATGCCAAGCCTAACTTCAGGCTTGGTATACATGGACTGCATTCAAATGAAGTTCAAAGTTTAATTTTGCAAAATCCAACTTCAAACTATGTATCTGAATTGAAATTGAAATTTTAATCCTGCAATTTTTAATTTCAGTCTGAATTTTATTATGAAATGGTTAAACTTTTAAACTTTTTCACAAACTTTCAAATATTCTTTAGGATCCTAAAACGTACCTGGAAGGAAAGACATTTTTGTAAGATTTCTCTTGTAAAGGGCAAAAAATCAAGATCACTACATTTGGAGAACACCCTTTATAATTTTCAATTCCTACACTACACAACGGCCAATGAAAATACACCTAGTTTTAAGTTGGGAAAATAACACAAACAATCCCAAAAGTGGAACTACCTAGAAGCGGCTACCTCCTTACTTTTTATACTTCTTGTTTTTAACTATTCTCGCACGTTGATGCCGTAAGAGATATATATACTCTGATAGTATCAAGAAGGAAGAGGCAATACTTCAGTGAAAATTTTGATGCTATCAAATATATATACATATTTGATGGTATCAAAGATGAAGAAACAATGCTTCAATGAAACACTACTCAGTTACTACTTGATAGCAAGAGTATATATGAATTTTGATGGCATCAAAGAGGAACATGGAATGCTTTAATGAGAAGATTGCTCAATTACAACTTGATACCATCAAAATATATATATACTCATATTAAGGATGAAGAAGCAGTGGTTTAGTGAAACCTCACTACTCATTTACTCTTTGATGCCATTAGAGTATGCATAGTATGGATGACATCAAGGAAGAACAAACAGTGCTTCAGTTGAAGACTACTTAATTATTACTTGATACCATCAGAATATACGTATATCATCAGAGTTTAGAGTTTAATAAATAATATTGTGACTTTAATAAATACAAGTGCGATTTTAGTATATGTTTCTTTTAAAAAAGTCAAAGTTTATATGATACCAATAGGGTACCAATATACTAATAGAGTATCACAGAGGATTACGCTTAGTCCTACGTGATACCGCTATGGTATTAATATGCTCAAGGAGTATCACGTTGTAGTGATGTTGACGTCATGTGCGAAATAAGAAAAGAGAAAGTGGGGGCAAATAGGTAAATAATTTGAACTGAATCCATTTCTGATAAATAATTTCACAACTGGATTCATTTTGTGTAATTTTTCCATTTTAGTTATAACAAAATTTTTCCATCAATCTCGGATGGAGCCAAAGATTCACTATTTTTTGGCTTTGGGGTATGATGGAATAAAGCAAAAT
>JAABOM020059423.1:0-12831 GCA_011800125.2 Solanum clarkiae
TACAACATCCACAACAAAATTTTTCCAATGGGATAATTATCCTTAGTTTTTCTTTTTAAAAAAAATACGGGGTCTAATAGTTATAGAGGCTTCGTAGACATAGACAACTAATTGTTCATGTCGAGAATGATTATTTCCCATTTCTTTTCTACTGAGATACTTCTTTTGTACTTTTATAAGATAGTGATTGTGATAGCCTACTGATAGACTATTATTCTCATTATATCTTCCGCATATGAGTTGATTGAACGAATGCAATGAGACTAGGTGGTTTGCTTGGAGGCTAGCAATAGTCTCCGAGTGCCAGTTACGTCTAGGGTACCCTCGCGGGGCTTGACAAACTTGGTTTCAGAGCGCAAAGTTTGAGTGTCCTAGGAATACAGAGTCGTGTCTAGTAGAGTCTTGTTTATGGTTATGTTGTGCATGACACTTCATAAGTAGGAGGCTATACGACATTAGGAAGTGTTAACTTTCTTCTATGATCTGGATTTGTGTGATAGAGCTTAACTTTATGAAATTCTCATTTTAACTCGTGAGTTATATGTTTATAGAAAATGCTGCCCAAGAGAATAGTCGCACAGAGACTTGCTCTAGCCCCAGATGCTGAGAATGTAGGCCCAGGTCAGACTGAGGCTAGGAGACGGCAACGCTCCGCCAGGATTACTGAGGTCCCACAGGCGCCCCCTGCTCAACCCCCACCAGCTCCCACTACTGAGGTAGAATTTAGGGGAGCCATTGCCATGATGACACAATTGGTGGCCTCCTAGTGAAATAGTCAGGGTTTCCAAGCTCTTAGCTCTAGCTCACAGGAGCCCTCGGCTGCACCCCCACTCAGAGACTTTTTGAGAATGAACCGCTAGTATATACAGGGTCGAAGGTGGAAGAGGACCCATAGAACTTCATCGATGAGATGTATAAGGTTCTGAAGGTGATGCATACTGATGAGATTGAGGGAGTCGAGCTTTCCTTCTACCAGCTGAAGGATATTGCTAATCTGTGGTACAATCAATGGGAGGATAGTAAAGGTGAGAGTGTGGAGCCTATAGCCTGGGAGGAGTTTGAGACAGCCTTTCTTGACCACTTCTTTCCTCAAGAGTTGAGGGAGGCGAAGGTGGATGAGTTCCTGAATCTGAAACTGGGAGGGATGACTATGAAAGAGTACAACCTCAAGTTCGTTAAACTGTCCAAGTATGCTCCAAAGATAGTGAAAGACATGAAGGCGAGGATGAGGAAGTTTGTGTCTGGTCTGGGAAGACATGTGCAGAAAGAGTGTAAAGTAGCCTTATTTGTTTCCAGGCATGGACTTCGCCAGACTTATGGTGTATGACCAGCAGATAGAGGAGGACAAGAAGAAAGATAGAGAAGAGCAGATGAGCAGGAAGGCGAAATCTGCGGGATATGAGCCTTTCTCGTAGAGATAAAATAAGGGAGACAACTTTCAGAGGAGATTATCTTATCCTGCATAGTTTGTAGCGAGTGCACTTGTTCAGCTAAACAGGCATGATCAGAAAACTCATGGTTATCAGAATTTCAGAGCTCCGGGTGCCTAATCTTAGGCTAGTGTGATCCAAGGCACGAGGGGAAAGCTACCCTGTGGCAAGTGTGGTAAGCTTCATCTGGTTGAGTATCATGTGGGAAGAGATGTTTGTTATTATGTGGATAGGTTGGTCACTTCAGCTATGAGTGTCCAAAGAGAAGACGAGGTGAGGGGAGCAGCAGACCCCAGTCATTCTCAGCCCTTCCAGCGGGCAATCAGCAGAGAGGTGCTACTACTAGTACAAGAGGCGGGACGAACCACCTTTATGCCATGGCTAATCTGCAGGACCAGGAGGCTGCACCAAATGTGGTTACAAGTATGCTTCATATGTTTACCTTTGATTGCTATGCATTAATTGATCGGGTGCTACCTTGTCTTTTGTGACCCCTTATGTGGCTAGTAAGTTTGGGGTTCTTCCAAAGTGTTTGCTTGAACCTTTTGCTATTTCTACTCCTACTTAGTCTATAGGGATTTCGTAGTGTCTATTTATCATAGAGACACCTTAGCTGGCTTGGTAGAATTGGAGATGGTTGATTTTGATGTAATAATGGGCATGGATTGGTTTCACACATATTATGCTTCTGTTGATTGTAGCACACGAATTGTTAAGTTCCAATTTCCAAATGAACCTGTTTTAGAGTGGAGAGGGAGTTCTGTTGCCCCTAAGGGAAAATTTATTTCTAATCTTAGTGCTAGAAAGCTGATTTCCAAAGGTTGTATTTACCACCTTGTGAGAGTTAAATCTGATGATGTTGATACTGCGAACTCTTGAGTCAGTACCTATTGTAAATGAGTTTCCTGAGGGTCTTCTCGGAATCCCTCCGATAGGGAGATTGACTTTGGGATCGATGTTCTTCCCGAAACCAAACCCATTTCAATCCCACCTTATAGAATGGCCCCCATAGAATTGAAAGAATTGAAAGAACAATTGAAAGATTTGCTAGAGAAAGGGTTCATTAGGCCTAGTATCTCACCTTGGGGTGCTCTTGTCCTATTTATGTGTAAGAAAGATGGGTCTCTCAGAATGTGTATAGACTATCGATAGTTGAACAGGGTCACTATAAAGAACAAATATCCTCGTCCCAAGATAAATGATCTATTCAACCAACTTCAAGGTGCTATATGTTTCTCTAAGATAGGCCTCCAATCGGGTTATCATCAGTTGAAGGTGAGGAAAAGTGACATCCCAAAGATAGCCTTCAGGACACTGTTTGGGCACTTTGAGTCTTTGGTCATGTCCTTCGGGTTAACAAATGCATCAACAACCTTCATGGACTTGATGAACAAAGTATTCAGAGCATATCTTGATATGTTTTTTATTGTGTTTATCAATGATATTCTGGTTTATTCTAAGGATGAAGAGGAGATTGCTAATCACCTTAGAGTGGTTTTGCAAACACTCAAAGATCATGAGTTGTATGCGAAATTCTCAAAGTGTGAGTTTTGGCTCAGGTCTGTGGCTTTCTTAGGCCATGTGGTTTCGAGAGAGGGTATTCAGGTGGATACTTAGAAGATTGAGGTGGTTAAGAACTGACCTAGACCGACGTCTCCGAAAGAAATAAGAAGCTTCTTAGTTTTGGCAGGCTACTACAGTAGATTTGTTGAAGACTTCTCTTCTCTGTCAGCCCCATTGGCTAAGCTAACTCAGAAGAAGGCAAAATTTAAGTGGTCTGAGGCATGTGATAAGAGTTTTCGGGAGTTGAAGAACTGGATTGACTACAACACCAGTGTTGACCTTGCTAGATGGGAGGAGAGATTTTGTGATATATTGTGATGCATCCTGAGTCAGATTAGGTTGTGTACTTATGTAAAGAGGGAAAGTTATAGCTTATGCTTCCAGATAGCTTAAGAACCATGAGAAGAATTATCCGACTAATGATCTTGAGTTGGCAGCGGTGATATTCACACTTAAGATTTAGCGTCATTATTTATGTGGAGTGCATGTGGACGTGTTAATTGACCACAAGAGCTTGCAGTACGTGTTCAGCCAGAAAGAGCTCAACCTGCGGCAGAGGAGATGGTTGGAGTTGCTGAAGGATTATGATATGAGCATTCTCTACCACCCAAGTAAGGCTAACATTGTTGTTGATGCTCTTAACATGATGTCTATGGGTAGGACTGCCTATGTGGAGGAAGAAAAGAGAGAACTTGCTAAAGAAGTGCATAGATTGACTTGACTAGGAGTGCAAATTGAGGAGAACAACGAAGGTCGGGTCAATGTTCAGAATGGTTTTGCTTCATCCTTATTGTCAGAGGTGAATTTGAAACAAGACTAAGACCCTATCTTGTTCTAGTTTAATGAAGCGGTTCACAAGCAGAAGGTGATGGTTTTCTCCAAAGGGGGAGATGGTGTGTAGAGATATCAAGGACGATTGTGCATGCCTGATGTTGATGGTGTTCGAGATAGGACCATGGACAAAGCTCATAGATCTAGATATTCCATTGACCTCGGTTCTACTAAGATATACCATGACTTGAGGGAAGTATATTGGTAGAATGGGATGAAGAAAGACATTGCTGAATTTATATATAACTGACCCTATTGTCAACAGGTTAATGTTGAACATCAGAAACCATGTAGGTTAGCTCAAAACTTTGAAATTCTAGAATGGAAATGGGAGACGATCAACATAGATTTCACCACGGCCTTACTAAGATCCCGAAAGCAGCATGATTCAATATGGGTGATTGTTGATAGGATGATGAAATCAGCCCACTTCTTGGCAGTTAAGATAATTAATACATCTAAACAGTATGCCCGACTATACATTCAAGAGATTGTGAGGTTGCATGGTATTCCCTTTTCCATTATCTCAGACAGAGGAGCTTAGTTCACCTCTCAATTTTGGAGATCATTCTAGAGGGGTTTAGGTGCGAAGGTGAATTTGAGTACGACTTTTTATCCTCAGAAAGTTGGACAGGTAGAGCGCACTATTCAGACCTTGGAGTATATACTGAGGGCGTGCTTTATCGGCTTCAAAGGTAATTGAGATGACCATCTACCATTGATTGATTTTGTGTACAATAATAGCTATCATGCTAGCATCCAGATGGCACCTTATAAGGCACTATACAGGAGGAGATGTAGATCACCGATTAACTGGTTTGAGGTAGGTGAAGCTGAATTGATTGGGCCTGACCTTCTCCACCAATCCATGGAGAAGGTGAAGGTCATCAGAGAAGGGTTGAAGAAAGCACAGAGCCGTCAAAAGTCTTACACGAATGTGAGGAGAAGAGACTTGGAGTTTGAGATGGATGATTGGGTGTACTTGAAAGTATCACCCATGAACTGTGTCATGAGGTTTGTCAAGAAGGGGAAGTTGATTCCACAGTATATCAGACCATACCAAATTGTAAGAAGGATTGGGAAGGTTACTTATGAGCTAGACTTACCTTCCGAGCTAGATGGAGTTCACCCGGTGTTCCACATGTCAATGTTAAAGAAGTGTCTGGGAGATCCTGCCTTAGCAATTTTTTTGTAGAGTACGAGAGTGAAGGATAGTCTATCGTATGAAGAAATTCCAGTCTAGATCCTTGACCGACAAATTCGTAGGCTGAAGAACAAAGAGACAGTCTCCGTCAAAGTTCTATGGAGGAATCAATTCACCGAGGAAGCTACTTGGGAAGCTGAGGAAGCGATGGAACTCAAATACATACATCTGTACATGTGAAATGATGATGATGTCGAAGGTACTGTCCCTATCCTTAATGTTGTTGAAATTCTTTCTTGAGTTGATGTACTAATGATATTCCCGATTCTAAGATTGAGATAGATAGGTGATGGATAGTTGAGAGTTCGAGAATCCCCGAGTGAGGAATAAGGTGAGTTTTGAGGTTTATCGTGCTTTTATTTTATCCTTTACTCATCATTCGAGGATGAATGATCCCAAGGGGGAGATGATGTAACACCCTGTGAAATTACAAACGCCCCTAAAATATGTCATGCACGCAATGCGTATTTCAAAGCTCTAATGGGAAATTCGAGATCGGATTAGTGATCAGCGCCAAAAATCGAGTCAGAAAATGGCGTCGACCCTACTTAAGAGTAATCGGTCAAAAAAATAAAATTCCAAAAATTTTGAAAACAGTGAGTAATTTGTGCCCCTGGCATGACGCGAAAGGGGCACGAAGATGCACTTGTTATTTTTTTAAAAATTTCGACGGGAATTGAACTTTCCGAAAAATGGAAAAAATGTACTGTGCTGCACCCCTGGCGCGACGTAGACCATTACATCAGTTTTTGATGTTTTTCTTTCAATTATGGTAAGGGTATTCTGGGTATTTGCAACCCATTTTTAAGACTTCAAACGTGTTTTAGAGTCCGTTTATTAGCAATTGAGGGTCCAAAACCCATATTTTCTTAAGTTAAATGTACTTATTGAGAGAGGAGAAGAAGAGAGGGTTAAGGGTTTCTACTCCGAGTCAAGGATTCCTTGAAGATTCGAACAATCTTCATCCCAGGTATGTAAAGGCCACCCATAACATGGAATTGTTCTTCCGTGTGCCCCAATGTATGGATTAAGTTAGTTGATAGTTGATAGTCTATGAATAGAGGTTCTTGAGGAATTTCTTGATATTTATCTTTAATTATTATATATTATCGTAAATTAATGATCATCATACTTTAAATTATTATTTATTGGTATTATTGACTGATTTCATGCTCAACCTATATAATTTTCCTTGTTAAAGACTACAATAATAAACTTAGGGTGATGTTTAAAGCCTTGACTGTTTGTAGATGTGTTGATTGTTGTGGTTTGAGTCTTAAGATGAGTACTATGATGGATGAAGTAGATGAAGTTGATATTTTTAAGGTTTAGATGAGGTGGGGATAGAGTTGGAGAAGAAGAATTTATTTCTTGAGTTGATAGAATGATAGATGAGATGAGGTCCCTGCCTGAGAGGGGGGTTGGTTGCACAACCAACCTGACATTGATAGAATTATGAGTATATTGAGTCCTAGGAAGAGTATTAGCACTAAAATGGGTAAGAGTGAGTCCCACTCGCACTCATTAGCTACATGGCCAGCATAGGAGAGGATTGGACCGTGAGAGCAGATGTTTCCTTTGCCCCAGAGAGGGCTTGTTAGACTTCTTTTGGGATCCTCGACTGATTCGTTTGGTACCCCAGCAAGGTACTGGATGGATGTGGTAGCGACATCTCTTCCTTGTATCATCACCGGGGTCATAGGTGGTGATTGTCGATTGTAGAAACACCCAAATAGGTTCCTTGTTGATAGTACTCTGAGGCTGATGTGATTGTGTGATGTCTTGATAGATAGTGAGGTGCTAGAGTCCGGTCCTTTACTTTGAGCTGAGGATGAGTGATTGATGATTCGATGTCATATATACATATATTTTTTACTTTAGCCCATTTTACATACAGTACATTCCACGTACTAACTTCACTTTGGCGCTGCATCATTTTATGATGCAGATTCTATATATAGAGGACTTCAGCAGCCTAATCGTTGAGGTTCCCAAATTTTTGATAGAGACTTCGGGATTCCTCCCTTTCTTTTGGAGGACATGTTTATCTTTCATTTATGTTGACTTATTTCATTAGACTGTGGCATCCATGGCCTGTCATGTTACCTTCCTTGCTGATAGTTATAGAGGCTTCGTAGACATAGACAACTGATTGTTGATGTCGGGATTGATTATTTCCCATTTCTTTTCTACTGAGATAATTCTTTTGTACTTTTATATGATAGTGATTGTGATAGCCCACTGATAGACTATTATTCTCTTTATATCTTCCGCATATGAGTTGATTGAACAAATGCAATGAAACTAGGTGGTTCGCTTGGGGGCTAGCAATAGTCTTCGAGTGCTAGTTACATCTAGGGTACTCTCCTGGGGCATGACAACAATAGAGGACTTAGAGTTTGAGTTAATGAAATGAAGAGAGTCTCTACCAGGCTAATTTGAGGTAATTGAGTTGAGATGAAGAGTCTTATGAGCATTGAGTCTTAAGAGGAGTATTGAGCATCGAAATGAGTAAGAGTAAGAGCAAGTCTAACTCATACTCATTAACTACGTTTCCAAACGCAGGAGTGGGCTAAGTTCCATTAGAGTCGAATAAGTTCCTATCTTAAGGGCTAAGTTCCATTAGAGCCACACAAGTTCTCACCTTGAGGGATAAGCTCCGTTAGAGTCAGACAAGTTCTCATCCTATGGATTATATTTCATTAGAGTCGGACAGGTCCTCACCTGATTGTCCTGAAACAATAGGACTTAATATATTAAATGTCCAGATCCCTTGTGGATTCTAGGCGATCCTTACCTGGCAAGTACAAAACGACTATGACAATATCAGCGAAATTATTATACAATCACTGGCTCATAAGTGATTGTTATTGGATAAGAGAAACTCCCAAAAGTTCCCACTTTGCATGCTCCGAGTTGAATTAAGTTGATTTATGAGGTTTGATTGGTTGATGGGTCACTTGTCTACTCTTGTTCTTGCTTTAGATAGACAGTTGATATTCTGATTGAGTATTATTTTGAGTTGATGTTGTTTCTATATTATTCTACATGTTTATTTTTCATTCAGCTATTTTACATACCAGTACATTCCACTACTGATGTCTCTTTTGGAATGAATCATTTTATGATGTAGAGGCAAGTACTAGAGATCGTCAACAGGTGCACCATTGAGGATCTGAGCATTTCAGCTAAGTTGGTGAGCCTCTTTTACTTCGGAGGGTCATTGCATTTATTTTTATCTTGCTATAAGAGTTAGACTTTGAGATAGCTTTATTTTGAGGTAGCCATGGGTCTGTTATTGGCATCATATAATAGTGACAGAGGCTTCATAGACTAGAGTTGGAGTGTTGGTGTTGAGACTTAATGAGTTAGTTCCTTCCTACTAGTCCTTTCATTTAATTGATAAACTTTTTTGAGACATTAGATGTTCCCATTTATCTTCTTTAGTCTTCCATTGTGTCTTCTGAGTTATATTGACTAAATGATGTGATAAGACCAAGTGGTTCACTTGAGGACAAGCAATAGTCTCTGAGTGCAGGCCACATCTAGAGTACCTCTTAGGGCGTGACATATCTAAACCTTACTCTTGCTTTCGACTTATGACTTCTTGATCAAGTTTCTTATTTCCTTGATTTGAGTTGATAGTTTCTACCTTGATATATATTTCTTCCTGCCATTTTACATACTCATACATTCTATGTACTGATAGCCATTTGGGCTTACATCATTTCATTATGCAGAGACAAGTACTAGAGGTCATCAACAGGTGTATCGTTGAGGACCCATTCGTATTCAGCTGATTGGGTGAGTCCTCCCATGATTTTGGAGGATACCATATTTCTTTTCTAGCTTGGATTTTAGACTTTTTATTCTGTTTTGAGCTAGTCATAGACCTGTCATTGGCACCACCTAATCAGATGGATAGAGGCTTCATAGACTAAATTGTCGAGTTGTGATTATATAGTATGTTGTTGGCTAGTTTCTTTCATACTAATCTATTTAGTTGATTTGGTAGATTTGTTGGCCTTTGGCCTTGACAATTGCTTGGGATATTTCTTCCTATTAAGTTATTCTTGATTATTGATGTTTTCTACTGTTAGATTATGATTGAATGAATGTGATGAGGCTAAGTGTTTCGCTTGGGGACTACTAATAGCCTGTGAGTGCTGGCTACAACAAGGATACCCTCCGGGGGCATGACAAAAAATTTACCATGGAAGAACATTATGCTAAAAAATAATACTTAGTCCTTTTTATAGGGATTTTAACTTAGCCATGATGTTAGATGTCGAGAATAGGTTTCCCATGAACTTGACTATCCAATTTCCATTCCTGATTCTTATTATGCCCCTAGTCCCCTTTTACTTATGTAACTAGCCATCGCACCATCTATGTTGAGTTTACATTTTGCATTTGGTGGTTTCCATTTCAAGTAGGATAGCACCTTTAAAGCTTTTGGAGGCTGTGTACAAAAACCCTTCTTAAAATAAGAAGTCCCATATAGCAAAACACAGGACAAATGATAGGGTAACTAATTAAGAAGGTCTTACCTACTACTGATGTATTTTAAAGTCGTGCAAGTGTTAGGCCCAAAGTAAATAATATCCCTAGTGGGTTGGACCATTATAAATGGTATCAGATCCACTCTTGTATCGGCCTTGTCGCTGTGAGCTAGAGTTCATTAAGTTTAGGCAAATCCTGGTAAGGCTGGGCAAACTTCAGTGCTGAGTCTAGATAAATTGCATATAGTGGAGCAAACCTCAAAGAGGACAGTCCATAGAGGTAGTGTATGTAAATACCCTTAAGATAAAAAAGTTCCCACATTTGACAAAACACAGGAGAGATGTTGTGTATATAAGTAAGTAGACCTTACCTACTAGTGATACATTTTAAAACCATGAGAGCTTGGGCCCAACGTGGGTAATATCACTAGTGGGCTACACTGTTACAATGGGCCATTAGTCTGAAGTACTCCTGTGCATGGTTAAGGGTAGCTTTGTAGTTTATGCAAGAGCTTTGTAGTTTATGCTAATACTTTTCTTGTTGTGGTAATTTTCATTCCTAACTAACCATATATTCCACAAGAAGAAGGGTAGGATTTGAATCCATCGAAGGAATTTGCTTATGCTTGGATTTTCATTTCTCAAGTCTATTAGCTACTGTGATTCCTGTTTTTTAGTGATCCTGCGTATTAATTCGTTGAGGACCAATAGGACATATGAAAAACATATGTCGTTTAGTTTTTGGCTCACTACAATATAGAAAGTCTTTTCTGCTTTCAAATTTGTGGGTGTAATATACCACATATACAATAAATTATATTTGAAAAAATAAAATGATAAAATTGAATAAAAATTCATTTAGGTTGAGGCGCAGATATCTCGTTCTCTTTAAGGAGATATAAGCCTATTGCGGCATAATCTAGATCGATCCAACAATTTTTTTGACTTGGACCTGCAAGATACAATAGCACAGCAATGTTGTATGACTCAAACAACTTCGGATTAGTCAAAGAGTTCAAAGCTCCACACAGAAACACCTTTCTTCAACATATAAATTACTCTCTTTTATATAGTAAATATAGTTGAAGACATTGAATATTTTCTTTATCTTAACTCTCTCTTTCACTATTGCACACTTCACCATGCACTACAATATTTCGTCTACACTTCACATTTTTTGTCTCCATATTGCATACTTCACAAGGGAAGAAGCATCACTATTTACATGTGAGAATTCATCCTTGTCTTGAATAGGATTAATGTAGATAGTAATGTAGGTAAGTGAATAGATGTATTAGGCCTTAGAGATTACAAGAGTTACAAGACATAATAGGGTAGAACATGACTTAGTGGTTACATGAGTTACAAGGAATAATAAGATGGAAATTCCATATGCAAATAAAGACTTAGAGGTTATAGGAGTTACATAGGAACTTTTTTAATTTGCACATTCTTCACTAAGTCATGATACAAATTAATATTATTATTTTAATATTAAAATGTATTTTGCACCAACATTCCTCCACTTATTTTAATATTAAAATAAGAGCATTCTTCACCAATTTAGTTGAAGATAGGCTATTATGCATAATGAAGGTGTGTTCTACATTGAACTTTCATTTAGTAAAATAATAACCTTTACTCCAGAGTCAGTAGTGGTCGCAGACTTAAACTATGACTGCTTAAGGAAAATAAAGTATTACTGCTTACACATACTAATCAAGGTGTTGACATAAACTTTAATAGCAAGCACATTATGGCCTTGTGCTATCCCAATTTTCATGAGTGCTTTGGAGAACAAGTCCATTCTCATATAAAGCGGCCTATTTTCACACTCACATAGGTGAGATCTGTCAAGGGTGCTCCTATAATTTGGCATCCCACTCATACGAGATATAGACTTTCATTAAAAGTTCATAGACTCAACCTCCCGAGATCATTATAGGATAAATGCGCTTACATCACAGGGATTGAATAAAAATTTAATTTTAGTGCATTTCACAAGTTATCATATGATTCGTTTTTCCCATTGAACTTGGTTGTAGATTTCTAGTTCGTAGGTTGGGTTTCCTCTTATATGACTCATGATATATATGCTTCAATATCATCCCCTTCGATGTGCTTCAGACCCTCATCTTGCTAAGACCTTAGTCTATGAATCTGCAATATTTAATATAATTAGTAAATGGTATACCATTGATCAATATGATCTCACAATATTGTGTTTTTTTTCTCATGGGTCTGACTTTATCGTTATAATTATGATTTTTGTAGTCAACCAAATATTTTGGCGCTATCACAATTATTAAAAATGAGAAAAAATAATTTCTTGAAATAAAGTGTTTGATATAATAAAATCAATTCACTTTTTTACTAGTTGAAGTTTATTTATTACTTCAACCTCCATGGTATAGTTAGTAGATGATATAATTTATTTTTCTCATTCCTACAAATATCATCAAATTTTTCTCATCTCGTTTTCTTGTACCTACCAAATACTTTTACGGCATATACAACTTCAAGTCAAGTTGTTTAATCACATATCTCATATTTTTCATTAGACTAACAAATTCCTTTTCTTCTTTGTCACATTATTTTCATACAATTGTATCAAAGAAGTAGCAAGACTACAACCAACAAAGTTATCTTTCACAGTTTTCTTAACATAATGTGACTTGACAAAAATAATTTCATCACATATTTTATGGTATTTTTCATTCCAAGCATGAAATGTATCTCACACAAATATATCATATCAATATGGCTATTCAATAGTTTTTTCTTATAGTTTCTTTGATAATATGTTAGAGAAAAAACTCACCAAATCATATGCAAAGAATAACATGTGATTTATTTCAAAATAAATATATGCACTTGCAATACTTTTTTTAGTGCATTTCTTAAAGATGTAAAAATTACAATTTCAAGAACCCGCATTATTTCTAGAATTTAAATATCACTTCGTGTTCATGAAAAGAAGTATCACTTTATTCATAAAAAATATTAGACAAAAAGTTTTTTTCCTTTTTTTTAAAACCTTTTTTTCACTTGAATTGAGCAAGTAGAAACATACTTTACTGTTACATCTCTTTTTTTCCATCTCTTAAAGAGAGTGGTGTTGAGATCTCCTATAACGACCTGGTCCAACACTGTGAAGTATTGTTCGCTCTTGGGCCTAGCCCATTACGGATTTTGTCACGACCCAACCCAGGGGCCGTGACTAATGCCGATTGGGCACCCGAACAATACCAAATCAAATTCCCAATCACATTAGTTAAGGATTCTACCGAAATTTCGGCAG
>JAABOM020059424.1:0-12831 GCA_011800125.2 Solanum clarkiae
AGAATATAAATAAAATACATGTTTTAATTAAATGACACACTAAAATGGACTATAGGCCGGACAAAATTGGGTGTCAATAATCCCATATTGATACAGGAAGCCAAGACAGCTCTGGAGAATAGGTTCAAAATCAAAGACTTAGGAGAAATGAAGTATTTCCTTGGAATTGAGATAGCAAGATCAAAGGAAGGCATATTGATGAACCAAAGGAAGTTTGCACTTGATCTGATTGCTGAAGTGGGGTTGGCAGGTTCCAAACCAGCAAACACCCCAATGGAGTACAACCAGAAGCTGACCACTGTGGACTATGATGAACATGTAAACAATCCTGGGATGGATGCTGAGTTGGAGGATCCAAAAACATACCAGAAGTTGGTTGGTAAGCTGTTGTATTTAGCTATGACTAGACCAGATATAACATATGTTGTTTACATGTTGAGTCAATTCATGCAAAGGCCAAAGAGATCACACATGGAGACAGCATATAGAGTGGTAAGATACATCAAAAATGAGCCAGGGCTGGGAATACTCTTGAGTGCAGAGAAGACATCACAATTGACTACATTTTGTGATGCAGATTGGGCAGGATGTCCCAATTCAAGGAGGTCAATCACTGGCTATGTAGTCAAGTTGGGAAACTCTTTAATCTCTTGAAAATCAAAAAAACAACACAATGTTTCAAGAAGCTCAGCAGAAGCAGAGTATAGAAGCATGGGAGCAGTTGTTTCAGAGGTCATTTGGCTGCTTGGAATCTGCAAGGAGTTGAAGATGGACATTAAGACACCAATTAATATTTTCTGTGATAGCAAGGCTGCAATTCAGATTGCAACAAACCCCATTTTTCATGAACGAACCAAACATATAGAGATAGACTTACAATTCATCAGGGAAAAGATACAAGATGGTATAGTTAGAACAATTCATGTGGAGTCAAAGGACCAACAGGCAGATTTGCTCACTAAGAGCTTGAATGGAACACAACACAAGTATCTTCTTTGCAAGCTAGGAGTGTTAAACCTCTTCACACTACCTAGCTTGTAGGGAGGTAATAAGGATAAGTAAAGTAATTAGTGTTATGTTAGTTAAGTAACGGTTAGTTAGTTAAGTGCACAGTAAAGTAGTATATATATATATATGTACACATGTAAAAGATTAGTTCACTGTCTCTTTCTCCTTTCAGTTGTAAGATTTTCCCTTTCACATGATTAAGTGTAAAACTGCTCTCCATTCTTCAGAGAGCTTCATTGAAGGAATTTCCCTTCTTCTCCAACACTTCTCTTCTTCTCAGCTGCCTCAGAATCTCTTCAAATACTTTTTTATGAGTACTCAACAAATTAGTATAATATATGCACACTTAGGATAAAAAGCATTCCCTGTTATATCTTTATTTTAATATATCTGTAATTTTGCTATCATCTTATAAAATATGTGTATTGTAAATCAATTTTAATTCATTTTGATAGCAACTACTTCAATATGAATTTTAAAGGGTGTACAGTATTCTTTTTTTAAAAAAGTTTATGATCTTGATATTGTTTTATATCGTTTATTTTAATTCAAAGTAAATATGATAATTTGAAAATAAAAATATAAAATAAGGAGGTATTTTAAGGAATGTCATTCTTAGAAAAAGTGTACTTTGTAGTTTTAAATTGCAACTATAAAAATATTAATTATATTAATATTAATTTACATGTAAAAATAAAATTTTAAAAAAAATTATTTAATTTGAAACAATTATTATGCAAATTGAAACAATAAAAAGATAAAGTTTATTTTAAAAACTTTTTACATAAGATTCAATTTGTTCAAATTTTGACAATTAAATTAGTGTTAAGTTTTTTAATTTTGAATTTGAATTGGAAGTTACATATGTATCTTCTAAAAATTGAATTAAAAATAACTCTATACTAAATGAAATTGAATTTTGGCCCTTTCTTAGGAAGGTTACATATATGCTTAATTAAATTTATTTTAAATATGCTTAATTAATAAACTATAAAAATAATATTAGCAATTTAATAATTTTAAATAGTGAACAATGCAATGAAAAAATATATAAAAGAGAAAAAAGTAATTAGCCAATTACATCACTGGTTGTCACTATTCATATAGATTTGATTATGGGAGATGGAGATGTATACGTTTCATTGAGGAACAATATGATAGTTAATTTAAAAAGTAAGATAATATGATTTATTGTACTCGAAGAAAGCATTGACCTAAACAATAAAAAAAGATACTTCAAGATTATCCACACATCGCGCAAACATGTATACTAGTTATAATTTAACAAAAAAATAAACAACCTTTTATGTTAAAAGAATATAAAACATTTTCTGAAAAATTCTGCAACCATAAATTATTAGAATGTAAAAGTGGAAAGTTTTACTTTTAATTTGTACTTTTATCCAAGGTATGAATTTTTGATGAAAATGTATGATGTTGAAAGTGATTGCTTGTGTTTAAATTTTAAAAGATTTGCGATACTTGTAATTAGGAATAAAAGATAATAGTGATGGATGAAGATTATTCCTCAAAAATTAATGTGGTTAATTTGTTGAGATATTTAAGATCAAATGGTTGCTTGGTTTATGTATTGATTTAAACACTCAATTTATTTTATTGAAAAGTCTTTTTTTTTAAAAAAATTGATATTTGGAATTTGACTTTTTGTAAAAAGCAGTACTTTTACTTTAAAATTACATTTTTTCCATTTTTTTTAATATCACCTTTTTAGTTATGTAAGCCTTAATAGTTGGCTTTTTAAGCTAGTAATAGTAATTTTTTTTTTTAAATGTCAAGTTTTCAGGCAACCTTAATGGTTGACAACCATTTTTTTTATGTTTTATTTTGAAAATACATACTTTTCAATTTAATATCTAAATTGAGAATTAATTTATTTAAAAATTCCCGAGTGTTATTTTAGGCATTGGCTTGGATATATTTTTTTCAAAATTATATATTATAATTTGTGTTTTACTCTGTAGAAAAGTTTAGTATCAATAAAATTGTTTTACTTCTTAAACAATAACTTTCAAAAAATTATGAGAAAATGGGTTCTTCTTCTTCATCATCATCATCAATATTTGTACTTTCAATCTAATATGTGATATCAACAGTTGTGGACGAACACTTGATAATGCCATCAAATAATCATTCCTTCTTTTCAAAGTCATTTTCTTGACACAAAAAAGAAAAGAGAACAAAATAAATATATTGTATATCATGATTTTTAATGTCAATATTTCTTAAAAGAAAACTTACAGTTCTAGTAGGAAAAAAAAATAAAAACTACGTGAAACTTCTTTGAGGTAAAATTACAAGGAAGTTGTGTTTTTTTTTTTAAGTTTTTTTTTAGCAGCAATTTTTTTAATAGTAATTATTTTTTTTAAATGTCAAGTTTTCAAACATTTTTTTAATTATTTAAACCTTAATGGTTGGTCATTTAAGTTAGTATAGTAATAATATATTTTTCTAAACAACCAATTTTTTTTTTTTTAATATTTTACTTTGAAAATGCATACTTTTCAGTTTAATATTTAAAATGAGAATTAATTTGTTTAAAAATTCCCGATCGTTATTTTAGGCATTGGCTTGGATATTTTTTTTTTCTTTAAAATTTCATATTATAATTTGTGTTTTACTCTGTAGAGAAGTTTAGTACCAATAAAATTGTTATTTCTTAAAAAATAATTGATTCCAAAAATTATGGGAAAATGGGTAGTAGGTAGTGGAAGGTGGAAGAGGTTATTGTGGCGTTAGGTTATTTAGTTACGTTTTTTTACTTAAATAAATGTATTACCACCACTTATTTTCAGTTTTTTTTTTTTTTTGTGTGTGTTTGTATTTTATATTTTTATTTTGCAGATTTTATTAATGCAATGATAAATATTATTTCTTTTGTGCCAAGACATGTTAGTTTTTGTCATTTTTATTGTAGATAAATAAATTATTATTATTATTATTGTTATTATTATTTGTGTTTATATAAATGAAGATTTTTTTTAATTATTATTATTATTATTATTATTATTATTATTGTTATTATTAAGAAATCTTTATTTTCTATAGTTATACATTCAACGTCGATCACCTATTTTTTATGGTACACTTGTAAGTTCCACGAAGAACTTGAACATCATCTTTCCTCACTGTCACGATCCAAACTTATGGCGTAGACGTGACACGGCGAATGAAGAACCTGAAGGAACCCCAAAAAAGTCTCTTAACTTATCATTATACATCATTGGTCACGAAAGCATATAAACAACATAAAAGAGTAAGAATAGGGGGCAACGGGACTAAGGGAAAAGCTTGCATGATATCACAATCAAGAGAGAAGAGTCAAGCTCATATCATAGATACATAACATGTCCAACAAACACCTCTAATACATAGATAAGAGCGGGGGCCAAGATAAAGAAATCGGGCTCACCCTCATAGTCAAAATAGACAATAAAGAAGAATGTCTCAATACATAATAAGAGAAACATAGACTAAAGTCCCCGAACTGGAGGACTCACCAATTAGCTTGAGTAGTATCGAACTAGCCACGTGGAGGAGCAGGATGATCAACTTGGGTACCGGTTCCTACATGGTGATATCATGTAGGAAAGAGTATGCGTTAGTAGGTTTGAATGTACTAAGTATGTAAGATGGAATGCAATGAGAATTAGGCATCATAGTCAAAATGCGTAACAATAGGCAATAGACATAATATAACAATATGACATGTATGATCAATGCATAAGTAAAACATGCTTAAGTATCTCATACTTATATAGGATATCATATGTGTAGAAGAGGCCAAATTAGATTTTCAAGGTACAAACTCCTTGGTGGTTGATGATGGTTTCACCCCATCACCCTAGCGGTGTGGTACAAACCCGTCACATGGTTGATGATAATCACATCTTATCACCACGGCGGCGAAGTACAAACCCCTCACATGGTTGATGAGTACAAACCCCCACCTCGGTTATCCGGGCTCTTATCCCTCGGATCGGGTGTGGTCTAATGCAACACGTTATATAGAGTATATCATAAACATAAGCTCATTTCATCATCATATAGTCATTCATATCATATCTCATGCTTTGGACCTTCAACTCCTCAGGAAACCACATCCGGATATTTTATCAAAAACTTAGAGGATGTGTAATGCTAGCATAAAATCATGAAATATAGAGATGAAATCATGCAAGAAATTCGATTGTAAAGCTATCAACCAACACCTTGAAACACCCTCAAGCAATATATCAAAACCCCTCCTCAAATCTTATAATAGATCAAAGATTTATAGCTTAAAACATAGTAAAACAGTCACAATTTCACATAGCTTTAACATAGTATGCAATGAATTTCATATTAAGCAAGACCCATTTGTAAATCAACTTAAAATCATGCAATTTGAGTAAAAAGAGGCTTGAGTATCATAGGTAAAAGGAACCCATGAAAAAAATCCACGTACCTTAACTTGGAGATGAACTTGGTGAAGATTGGAGATGGAGACTTGGAGCTTGAAGAAGATCCTTAAAGGAAAACCTTAGCTTAGGATGAGGGTTTGAGACTTGAATTTGAGGAGTGAAAATATGGCTAAGTGTTTGAGAGAATATTGGGAAATGTTTAGGATGATTTGGGGGTGAAATAAGGCTAAGTATAGGTAAAAAAATATTTGGGAACACTTAGGCCTAAGACTTAGAAGTCTTGGACCAAACTAAAAAAAAGGCACAAAATAAAGCAGAGGCGCGTCGTGTGGGGTTCTCGGATTCCTCTCTGGAATTCGCACCTTGAAAAATTATAATTGCTAATCTTTTTCTCTTAAATCGGAATTAGACCCTTTTCCCCCTAATTTTGACCCCATGAACAAGAAGATGAAGTCAGATTTTTAAAATAACGAATGGATTTTGAGATATATGAAATTTAAAATTTTGGACATTCCGAGGCACATTTTCGGGCACTTTTTGAGGTCGTTTCAATATCTCTCTTTTGGGAATATTCTTACCCATATGTAAAAGAGACATACAAGACAGAGTGATATAAACAAATCAGCCCCAATAAGAATGCAACATTACTTTTTAAACACCATTTTCAAAATCTCAATATAAGTGCAAAATCATCATAAACTTGTCAACTTAAACATGAATGCATATGAATGACATAGGGGCTGAAATATAAGAATTTAAATAACACAGGGGACTTAGAATTGGTACCTTAGGCTTGAGTGAAGTGAAAAAGGTAAGGATACTGCTTTTGCATGTCCACTTTGGCCACCCAAGTAGCACTTTCGATTTGTTGGTTTCTCTAAAGGATCTTAACGGATGCTACCTCCTTGTTGCTCAATCTCTTTACTTGCCTATCAAAAATCTGAACTAGAACCTCCTCATAGGCCAAGTTATCCTCAATATCACCCACAACATCAAGAGGCACAATAGTATTAAGATCACCAACATATTTTCTCAAGATAGAGACATGAATTAATGGATGAACCAAATTCATTTTACTAGGCAACTTTAATTCAAAAGCTACCTCGCCAATCCTCCTCAAGACCTCATAAGGACAAACATATCTTGGACTCAACTTCCCCTTTTCACCAAAACGGACCACACCTTTCATTGGAGAAACTTTCAAATAAACTCAATCACCCACTTTGAATTTGAGGTGTCTCCTTCCTCACATTAGCATAGGATTTTTGACGACTTTGGGCCATCTTCAACCTTTCCCTAATCATCCTAACCTTCTCAAGAGCCTCCATAACTAGATCTGGTCCCAATAAAGCCACCTCTTCAACCTCAAACCAACAATCCGGTGATCTAGAACTTCTCCAACAAAGAGCCTCAGAAAGAGCCATACCAATGCTAGAGTTATAGCTATTGTTGTAGGCAAAATCAATCAAAGGAAGATGGTCATCCCAACTACCCCTCAACTCAAATACACAATCCCTTAGCATATCCTCAAGTGTTTGAATGGTTCTTTCGGCTTGGCCAACCATTTGGGGGTGAAAGGTCGTACTAAAGTGAACTTTTGTACCAAGACCCCTTTGAAAAGACCTCTGAAAGTATGAAGTGAATTGTGAACCACGATCCGATATGATGGACAAAGGAACCCCATGTAACCTCACTAACTCATGGATGTACAACCTTGCATACTCTTCAGCCCCATATGTGGTCTTAACCAGTAGAAAGTGAGCCGATTTCGTCATCATATCAACCACCATCCATATGGAATCAAAACCCTTCCTAGTCTTGGGAAACCCAACTACAAAATCCATATTAATCACCTCCTACTTTCAAGTAGGAATTTCTATATCTTGAGTTAAGCCACCTAGCCTTTGATGTTTGGCTCTGACTTGTTGACAACTATGGCAATCGGAAACAAATTTGGCAATGTCCCTCTTCATGCCTCCCCATCAATACACATCTCTCAAGTCTCTATACATTAGGTGGAATCGGGGTGGATTAAATAAGAAGAATTGTGGGCCTCGTCAAGGATCTTCTCCCTCAAACCATCAACACAAGACACATACAACCTACCTTGGTACCTAAGGGCGCCATCTCCCCTTGGGAGAAACCTCTACTTTGCCCTCTTTCACCAAGGCCTTCAATTCAAGTAAGGAGGAGTCAAGATCTTGTTTTGATATCACCTTATCAACCAATGAAGACTTAGACCCATCAACAACAACAACACCATTATCACCAACCTCTTCCAACCTAACCCCCAATCTAGTCAATCGATGCACCTCCCTAGCCATCTACCTATCACCACCATCAATATGAGATAGGTTACCCATAGACACCCTGCTCAAAGCATCTGCCACCACATTTGACTTACCCGGATGATAGTATATACTAATATCATAGTCTTTAAGAAGTTCTAACCATCTCCTTTGCCTTAAGTTGAGATCCTTTTGAGTGAAGACATATTTGAGGATCTTATGATCGGTGAACACATCCACATGCACCTCATACAAGTAGTGATGCCAAATCTTTAATGCAAACACAACGACTGCTAACTCTAGATCATGGGTAGGGTAGTTCCTTTTACGTACCTTGCGTTGTCTAGGAGCATAAGCTATGACCTTACCATTTTGCATCAACACACAACCCAAATCAACCTGGGAAACATCATAATACACCACAAATCCCTCAAGCCCATCCGGTAGTGACAATATAGGAGCGGACACAAGCTTGTCTTTCAATGTTTGGAAGCTCCTCTCACACTCATCGGTCCATACAAACTTAACCTTCTTTTATGTCAATTTTGTCATAGGGGAAGCAACGGAGGAGAACCCATTCACAAACCTTCAATAATACCCCGCTAGGCCCAAGAAGCTCCTAATATCCGACGGGATCAATGATCTAGGCTAATTTCTAATCACATAGATTTTCTTAGGATCCACTTTTATACCATCCCCCGACTCCACATAACCTAAGAATGCAACCTCTTTCATCCAAAATTCACACTTGTCATATTTAACATATAATTTTTCCTCCCTCAATCTTCGCAACACAACCCTCAAATGCCCCATATGCTCCTCCCTACTATGTAAATAGATCAAAATATCATCAATAAAGACCACAATAAAGGAATCAAGGTAAGGTTTGAAGACTCTATTCATTAGGTCCATGAAGATGTAGGTTTGAAGACCCTATTCATTAGGTCCATGAAGATGTCAGCTGCATTAGTCAACCCAAACGACATCATAACAAACTTATAATACCCATATCTAGTCCAAAAGGTTGTTTTGGAAATATCACACTCCCTCACCCTCACTTGATAATACCCGGATCAAAGATCAATCTTATAGAAGAAGCTAGCCCCTTGCAATTGGTCAAACAAATCATGATACTTATTCTTGATGTGACCCTATTGACTTGCCGGTAGTCAATGCACATTCTAAGGGACCCATCCTTCCTTTTCACAAACAACACCGGAGCACCCCAAGGTGATTGGTTAGGTCGAATAAATCCCTTCTCCAACAAATCTTTCAATTGTTCCTTTAACTCCTTCAACTCCGCTGGGGTCATACGGTAAGGGGGAATGGAGATAGGTTGAGTATCGGGGAGGAGGTCTATACCAAAATATATCTCCCTTTCGGGAGGAACACTGGGAAGGTAATTTGGGAAGACATCAAGATACTCATTTACAGCCGGAACCGACTCTGTAGAAGTGACTTTAGAATCCACACCTTTAACCCTCACAAGATGATAAAGACACCCCTTAGAGATCAACTTACGGGCTTTAATGCATGAAATGAATTTACCCTTGACCACCACATCTTGACTTTTCCACTCAAGGACAGGTTCATTAGGGAATTGAAACTTGACCCTATAGGCACTATAATCAATAGAAGTATAGTAGGCGTGCAACTTATCCATCCCAAGAATGAAATCAAAATCAACCATGTCTAATTCAACAAGATCACAAGGCAACAACTTATGCGAAACGCAAATAGGACAACTCCTATAAACATTTCTAGCAATAATAGAGGCACCAATAGTAGTAAACACTTCATATGACACATGGAACAAGTCGAGGTTAACATGAAAATTTTTAGCAACAAAAGGGGTAACAAAGGAAAGAGTGGCACATGGATCAATCAAAACATAAACATCAAAGTCAAAGATTTTCATCCTAGATATAGGATTGGTCACCAAATAAGGAACATACTTTGAAAGTTGATTAAACTTGAGGGCATACTCCCTCACACTCATAGCACCTTGTTTCAAGTTCATGAACTCTACCAACTTAGCCTTCCTAGGCTCAAGAGGGAAAAATGAATTAAGGAAATCCAATTTGAACTCTTCCCAAAGCACCACATTACCAATTCCCTTATCACCCTTCCATTGATCATATCATATTTGGGCTACCCCTTTGAGTTGGTACACCGCTAACTCTGCCATTTCATTCGGCCCAACGCCCATGATATTCAAGATTTTGTAGACCTCATGAATGAACTCTGGTGAATCTTCATCCACCTTTTTACCCATAGAATACCGAAGGATTCATCCTCATAAAGTCTCTTACCCTAGCTCCTAGGATAGTAGCACGAGGGGCTTGGTCCCCTTGATTGACTTGGTTGGCTACAACTTGGGCAAGTATAGTGAGAGCATCCTAAAGCTTACCATTGGTAGGTTGCTCCTCGGGAGTTTGGGCCCTTCTTCCTTGAGTGTTTGGCATGATCTAGCATAACAAAGAATAATCTCTAGAGGGGAAAACTTACCACAACTCTATAGCATGACTTAGAACACAAAGAAGAGAAATATTTCCTAAAACATCTCATAGCCTCCTATTCGTAGTCATGGCGCACTTCACAACCATTAATAGGACTCTAATCAACACGTGTGTTGGACTCCTAGGATCTATCAACCTAGTGCTTTGATACCAAGTTTTTCATGACCTAAGCCTTGGGCTTAGACGTGACACAACAAATGGAGAACCCGAAGGGACCCCAAACAAGCCTCTTAACTTGTCATTATACATCATTGGTCACGGCAGCATATAAACAACATAAAAGAGTAAGAACATGGGGCAACATGACTAAGGGAAAAACTTGCATAACATCATAATCAAGAGACAAGAATCAAGATCATATCATAGATACATAACATGTCCAACAAATACCTCAAATACATAGATAAGAGCGGGGGCCAAGACAAAGTAACCATGCTCACCCTCATAGTCAAAATAGACAATAAAGAAGAATATATCAATACATAACAAGAGCAACATATACTAAGGTCCCCAAAGTGGAGGACTCATCAACTAGCTTGAGTAGTATAGAACTAGCTACATGGAGGAGGAGGATGATCAACATGGGCACTGGTTCCTACATGATGATATCATGTAGGCAAGCGTATGCGTTAGTACATTTGAATATACTAAGTATGTAGGATGCAATGCTGCGAGAATTAGGCATTATAGTCAAAATGCGTAATAATAGGCAATAGGCATAATATAACAATATGACATGTATGACCAATGCATAACTAAAACATGCTTAAGTATCTCATGATCATATATGATATCTTATGTGTATAAGAGACCAAGATAGATTTTCAAGGTACAAACTCCTTGGGGATTGATGATGGTTTCACCCAATCTCCCTAGCGGTGTGGTACAAATCCGTCACAAGGTTGATGATAATGACACCTTATCACCACGTCGCGAAGTACAAACCCCTCACATGGTTGATGAGTACAAACTCCCACCTTGGTTACCCGGGGCTCTTATCCCCCCGGATCGAGTGTGATCTAATGAAACACTTTATATAGAGTATACCATATAAATAAGCTCATTTCGTCATCATATAGTATTTCATATCATATCTCATGCTTTGGACTTTCAACTCCTTAGGAAACCACATTCGGACATTTTATCAAACACTTAGAGGGTATGTAATGCTAGTATAAAACCATGAAATATAGAGATGTAATCATGCAAGAAAATCCATTTTAAAGCTATCAATCAACACCTTGCAACACGCTCAAGTAACATACATCAAAGCCCCTCCTCAAATCTTACAATAGATCAAAGATTTATAGCTCAAAATATAGCAAAACGGTCACAATTTCACATAGGTTTAACATAGTGTGCAGTGAATTTCATATTAAGCAAGACTCATTTGTAAATCAACTTTAAATCATGCAATTTGAGTAAAAGGAGGCTTAGGTATCATGGGTGTAAGGAACCCATGAAAGAAACCCACATACCTTAGCTTGGAGATGAACTTGGTGAAGATTAGAGATAGAGAGTTGGAGCTTGAAGAAGAACCTTGAAGGAAAAACTTAGCTTAGGATGAAGGTTTGAGACTTGAATTTGGGGAGTGAAAATATGACTAAGTGTTTGAGGGAGTATTGGAAAATGTTTAGGATGATATGAGGGTGAAATAAGACTAAGTATAGGTAAAAACATGTTTGAGAACACTTAGGCCCAAGACTTAGAAGTCTTGGACCGAACTAAAAAAAAAGGCACAAAATAAAGCAGAGGCGCGTCGCGTGGGGTTCGCGGATTCCTCTCTGGAATTCACACCTTGAAAAATTATAATTGCTAATCTTTCACTCTTAAATCGGGGTTAGACCCTTTCCCCCCTATGTTTGATCCCTTAAACAAGAATATGGAGTCGGATTTTCAAAATAACGAATATATTTTGTGATATATGAAATTTAAAATTTTGGACATTCTGAGGCACATATTCGAGTACTTTTTTGAGATCATTTCACTCACTGACATATATCTTATGTTATACTTTCATTCTAATTTGTGTGGACGAACACTTGATAATGCCATGAAATAATCATTCCTTCTTTTCAAAGTCATTTTCTTGACACCAAAAGAAAAAAAAAAAAGGAAAAGAGAACAGAATAAGTATATTGTATATCATGATTTTTAATGGCAATATTTCTTAAAAGAAAAATTACAGTTTTAGTGGGGAAAAAAAAAAACAACTACGTGAAACTTCTTTGAGATAAAATTAAAAGGAAGTTATGTTTTTTCTTTAAGCTTTTTTTTAGCAGCAATTTCTTTAAATAGAAAAAAAAAAAGAGTGGTGAATTACCTTAATTTTATGAGTAAGTAAAATTTAGATAACTCTTTAGATTCTAATTTACATGTTATTTCAATTTTTAAATAAATAATTTAATTCAAATTTGTAGATAAATATATGGGATATATTTTTTTCTGGAAATATTTATTATATAATTTACTTTTTTTAAAATATTAATTTGTTGCTGTTATACTTACATTAAAATTGTATCTTTTAAAATTTTATCTTCCAACTTTAATTCTTACAAAGATATTAAAATATGTTGTTCAAATTGAGTTTGAAAT